>PYAF01005793.1:17338-37261 GCA_007407185.1 Glycine tomentella
ATCAAAAGTTATGACAGTTTGAAGTTTGCGCAAAAATTGGCTTCCCAAATTTTTGTATCTCAGAATTTGGAATACTTTAAGTGCTTTTGGTATTTTTCACACAAAATATAGGCCAAAAGAAGTTACCACAAAAAAATTCAAGCAAAAATAACAAGTCTAACTATCAAAACAAAAAATCACAATTAATTCAGAAAAACTGTTACTATTCATTATTGTTCATCGCGGCTGCGGCTTCCTGGTATGCGCGGTTTCCGATATCCACGAATTGCCCTGCTTGCTGAATTGGGCCTGCAGAATTGATCAACACAACCAAATATGCAAGACACAAAAAGCTTGAAGCACAATTATAGCAAGACACACCTTAACACAGGAACTGGTATAAGAAACAAGCTACCAATTCGAGTTACTGTTCCATTGGTTATCAGAGTGAAATTTTCAGCTTAACTCGACTGCTATTTGCTTCCTCTACCACTTGTAACAACGAACAATAATAACGGAACACAAAACAAAACAACACACACAAATAAAACAGAACCCTTTCATAGAACCGTTGATCCCCGGCAACGGCGCCAAAATTTGGTCAGAGGTCGCACTCCGTCAAATTAATATAGTTTAAATGTAGTACTAGGAAGTGACTCCTAGGTCGTCTCTCAAGGATCAATTGTAGTCTGTGTAAGGGATTAAACGTGTACGGGGGGGGTTTTTTTTAACAGATTGCATAATTAACAATAAAACAGAAATACTAATTAAACGCAGTGATTTAAAACGAGTCAGACCTTAGAACAGATTGCGCCTCTAATATCCTCGGTTCACGAAAGATAATCTGTCCTACTTAATCCTTATCAGTCCAGATTAATCAACTAAGCGAAGATTAACCTAAAACGTCATTACACGAATTAAGCAAACGTGAACCTCGTTAGGGCAAGGTCTCAGAATTAAGCAAACTGAGATTAATGAATCAATCAACTCAGAATCATTAAGCATGATCCTAATTCGAAAAACACAGACAGAAACCCAAACAAGAAGAATCAAGCAGAACATAGTTATGAGGCACAGAGAACCTCCATTGAGGGTTTGCAATCTGTCCTAGGGTCCAACCCTAGGATTTAGCCTTCCATTAATTCGAAAATTGCAACACAGATACGAATTGAAATAAACATAAACGAAAACCTAAATATTGAAAGTGAAATAAGCAGGTTGAAGCAGAACCGAAAATGAAATTAAAACAGAACGAAATAAGCACTGGAATTGAATTGCAAAATGTATTCTGAAATAGAAACTGGCAGAAAATGAAACTGAAAACAGATAAGAAGCAGAAAACGAAAATTTACTAAAACCCTAAAACTCAAAATGTGAATAGTGTTGTCTGCCCCCTTTTGCATGGGCACAATATTCTAAATACCTAGTGATTGACCTAAAACGAAAATGGGCCTTCCTAACAATTCTGGCCCAAGCAAAATCACTAAAATAAAATAAAACAAAAATAAAATGCTGATGTGGAAAATAAAGTTGACGTGGCACTCCAATCTTCAAGTCCATGAATTAATTCCAAGCCCAATCAATTATTAAACTGCCCTGAAAATAAAAATAGGAATAATTAAACTTAAAAAATCCAAATTAGTTAAAATCTGAATTATCGGTCCAATTAAATCCTAAATGAGAAACAGTGTGGAATATAAACAATTAAACACAAGTTAGGGATTAAAATGAGTACAGAAAGATGAGTAAATAGTGACAAATAGTGACTCATCAGCTGGATACAGGTGACCGGGGTTTAATCTCGGCATTTGTTGAGAGGTGGCATAAGGAGACTAGCAGTTTCCATTTGTCGATCGGAGAGATGACGATCACGCTGGACGACGTCGCCTCTCTATTTCATCTACCAGTGATGGGTGTGTTGCAGACGTACGAGCTTTTGGATGTTGATGAGGCGATTGCATTACTTGTGGAGTTGCTTGAGGTTACCCCCGATCAGGCTGCCGCAGAGACGAAACAGTGCCATGGAGCTTATGTTCGTCTGTCATGGTTGTGGGATTTGTATGCTGAGAGGTGTGAGCAGATGCAGTGGACGGTGGCAGCCAAAGCTTATTTGCTCCATTTGGTTGGTTGCACGATTTTCGCTAACAAGAGTGCCACACATATCGGTGTGGTATTCTTGGAGGCATTTCATGATCTCCACTAATCTGGCGGGTTCAGTTGGGGTGCGGCTGCACTCCAACACATGTAGGATAACTTGAACTATGTCTGTCAGCATCACGGTAAACATCTTGCTGGTTATATTAGTCTGCTTCAGGTATTTTTGATAATCTAAGTTAATATTTGTTATTTATTTAATGGTTTTGTTGAATTTTAACTGCTTATTTGTGCTTGCTTATTTTGGTGATTGCAGTGTTGGGTATACGAGCACTTTCCTGCCGTTGCCAACATGATTGCAGATGAGGACTATGTTGAGAGCCAGCCACGGGCCTGCCGTTGGAAGCCGGGGAAGGCGTTACCTGTCAGTACATATAGGAGGCAACTAGATAGGTTGACGACCGACGCTGTGTGTTGGACTCCATACACGGATCACCATGCGGCCCGTGCCTTTGAGGTGATCAGTCTGTACTCGGGCCATATTCGTTGGGGTCCATACTATGTCAGGTACCATCCAGAGAGGGCACTAAGACAGTTTGGCTTCATTCAGAGCATCCCGACTCTTCTGAGTTGCCCACCCCGTCAGATGAAGACGTGGATGAGACCTGGCTTCACTTTTCACAGCACCTGACAATCATTGGACCCCCTTCCAGTTACCCCGGGCAGTGTGATGCTGCATATTTGGATTGGTTCTATCAGAAATCGCACCCTTTCATGACCCCGCCACAACCTGGGGAACTTAGGGCTCCTCCAGCCATGCCAGATCCCGCACCTGATCCACTAGCTAGTATGGCAGAGCCCACAATTGACCCTGACAATGATGAGCCCGACATGCCTCGACATGCAGTGGTAAATGAAATTCTACTATTTAGAAATGTATAATATTTTAATATTTGATTGCCTTGTGACCTCTTATACAGTTTTTCCCAACTTTTTGCAGGGCGCGTGCCAAACCATTGCAGAGAGGCTGCAACGGTTGATAGATCTTCGCATGGTGACTGCTGGCACTGATGCATAAGACATTGTGGATCAGTGTATCACATTAGCACGCAGTGTATACGATGATCGAAGAGTGTATGTGCGGTCTAGACGTCCTAGGAATGGACCATGGCGTCATTGACGTGTTACATTATTTGTACGGCACTATATAAACATATGTGTTAACATTATTATATTGTTGAAACATTTCATTTCATAAATTAAGATGGTTTGAACACGGTTTGAACATTATCCATCTGCGTCAGTATCTTCACAAGTAAAATTAAATAATCCATCAGTTATACAATTAAAAGTTCCTGCCATTTAGGTGAACACACATGAAAATAGAAAATGAAGTCTTGAGACCCCCTGTCATACCCCAGATCAACATAAGCTGGTGGCAATGTTGTCAAGCTGGTATACTTCTGCATTCGACTAATGTAACTAGCTGGCCACTCTTTTGCTAGAGGATGACAATGTCTTGACCATAATAAAGCAATTGGTGGCATAGGACAGCCGTCTCGCAATGCAACCTGAACAAAATGATAACAATTACATTTATTGTTAATGACATCTGTTATAAACATGTACACAAATTAAAGCATTTTGATATTACCTGAACAAAATGGTTTCCATACACATACCCAATACAAATGACGCGATGTACAGCAGAATCTCTAGGCGGTTGGGTTCTAAGGGGAAAAAAGGTCATACTTTGTTGCTTAGAAAGACTAACAATGACAAGGTTATAACATGAAGCAATTACATAACCCATGTCAGTGATGTCCATCCATTTATCCTGTGTTACCTGCAATTTAACAATTACATCAGTATCATTAAACGCAAATTTATTGTTGACATATGACAAGGAGTAATAAAATCTTTACATTTGACAGTGCGTCAACAAGGAGTGACCTCTTTAATTCCTCATATCTTTGTAACCCACCAAACATAACAATATACTCATCAGACCATTGTGCAAGTTCCTTTAACAAATGGTTGTGTACCACAACCCACGCATCTTCATCATAACCAAGTAAAGCCGCAATGGCACGATACCCACAGTTACCGTCAGCTTTAACATCACATACTCCAATAATGTAATTCCTCATGCATGGCAAAAATTGATCTAGCATTGGGATATTACCCATCGATATAGGTGCTGAAGATGTTGATGCAAACTTTTGTTTAGATGAGCAACTGCCATGCTGAGAATATAAAGCATCCACATATTCAAAATACGATGGATCCCACTTTGTTGATCTTTCGTGTTTGGTGACATTTTTCTTTTGAGCCCCTTTAGTCTTGACCTTTTCAGGAGGAGGACACATGGAATTGTGATCAGGATATGCTATTTCTTTGAGTTTAGTCTTTAAATTTACCTTGCCACACATGTCAAGACTTTCGAATTGCCTAGAAATTGTTTTGATCTCGTCAATTATCGTCACTTCACAGTCATCGACACCTTGGTTAGAGAAATGTAACCTCCGCCAAAACATGTGTATGGTACCTAGTAGTATGCTGGAAAGATTATATTTGACTAGCTCGCATGCACAAGGCAAACCACACGTGCTTCTCAACACACATCCACAACGAGAACTATCAACGCCTGCATAATGAACTCGTTTAAACTCCGCAGCAATTAGATTTAACGCATACCTTGAAACCATGCCGACGAGTCTTTTGTACAATGTGACTTTAAAGGAATGTCCAACGACATGCGTGCTTGTTTCAAAAGAAGCCTTTATTTCATTGTGTTGCAAGGTGATCATGTTGTTCATGGCATCCCAAACATTACATGGATCTCCAACGCTATTTTGTAGTAGCCGCTTTAAGGTCCAATGAGCAGACTCAACCCTGCAGTGAAAGGTGCACAAAATATTAATTTGGCAAACATGATGTCATTGATGTATTGCAAAGGCTTTACCTGTTTGTAGTAGTGTTTCCAGGATGCATGACTTTATTGGTCCATGCTGTGACAAATCTTTCTTTGTGGGGAATCAACCATGTGTCTTTAACATATTGAACAAATATTGGCCACGGTGCGCAAGCACACTCAAACTTCATAAGACAGTCTTTATATGCATTTTCAGAAGCACAATCTAGAAGACTTTCCCACGCTTCCATGACATAGTCCCATGCATTGTTTTGTCCCACAAGCGTTTTACACTTAGCCTTGACATTCTTGTCAATGTGGAACCGACACAACAAGTTGGTAGTGTCAGGGAAAACCTGTTGGATGGCATTCATCAGGGCTGCATCTCTGTCTGTGACAATGACTTTAGGAAAAACCTCACTCTTTAAAAAAAGGCCTCTAAATCATTCAAGCGCCCATACAATATTGTTGATACGTTCACCCTCCAAATACGCAAAAGCAGCTGAAAATGTCATCCCAGTAGGTGTCACACTAATAATGTCCATCAAAGGGAGTCTATACCTGTTCGTCTTGTATGTGTTGTCAATGAGAAATACCAAATTACATGAATTTATCAACTTCACTGAATCAGGATGTGCCCAGAATATATCTCGTAGAACATCTTCATCCTTCAGTCTATGCCAATGGATATATGTGTCGCGTTCAAGAAGCTTCATCAATTGTTGCATTTCAGTATTGTTGCCTCTAACAGAAGTACGGTACGCATATCTTGCACTGTAGACTTGTTTCATTGTTGTATAACTTTCGGGATTGCGATCTTTTAAACTCAGCATAATATTCTTTGGTTTAACTCTTGACTTTGTCATTTCAGCAACAATTACCTTCTCTTCCTCAGTTAAATGACCAGCATATGGATGTCCAGTCATTGACTTGGCCAAACAATGATTATGTAACCCACATAGTAACTTGACCATCCAGCCCTAACCTCCTATGACTGGTTTCCCTCGCAATTTAAAAGGACACCCACACTTTCTCGTGCTAGTGGTCGTCCGTACTAAATCTTTGTTGAATGATCTATACTTTCCACTTCTTTCACAACCTATCAAAAGAAATGAGGTTCTTCCCCTCTTTCCAGTTGTTGTGTCCGACCGCATTATCACAGCTACAAATCCAATCTCATATGCAACACTACGAGCCCATTCCAATAACTCCTCACGAGACTTAAACACCTACAAAAATTGATAATACATATTAAACAGTGGTTAAATATTAAATTTAGTAGCTTTTATGAAATATCACATCATACAAATACCTTTGAAGTATTGAATGCATCGGAACAATCAATTGAAGAGTTGTTATTTTCACACGCAAATGGTTCGCCTCCCTTGTCTTCACTTATATTCATTTCTTCAAACATCATATTATCATACATCCAATTATCGTTATCCATCTTAACAAACAAATTAAAAAATAACCATCATTAACAAACTAAATGAATAATAATCATATTCACAAAAATATCTTACAAAAACTATTAACTTCACAATATATTTTTAAATGAAAATAGTACAAATACATTAATTAATAATACTTTTAAAATATTCAAAATAAAACACTTTTAAAAAAAATACCCATACGGATTGCCAATCCGTGAGGATCATACGGATTGCCAATCCGTGAGGCACCACCTACAGTTACCAGGTTGCAGAACTTACCTCCGACGACGCCAGCGGCCAATGGAACCTCCACCAATGCTAACCACCACTTCCACAACCAACCCAACAATGCAAAATGCAGCCAAGAAACAACAACCAAGCGGCAACAACGAACACTCACTTCTGCATCAACACTGAAGAAGCTGGAAGAAAAACCATTAAAAGAAACTTGCTGGTGTATGTTAAAAAGGGAGAAGGGTATTATTGGCATTTGTTGAAAATGTTGGGTGTATTAGAAGTTTGCCTGGTGTAGGAAGTTAATGCCTAAGATTTTTTGGGTTGAAGCAGTTCTGGGTTAAAAACTTGGTCACAAATCTTACCAATAAAACATCCAAACAGACTCGCAAAAAAGCGCCTCACTGCGCCTGAGTCTCGATCTTCCACGGTGATCCAGTACGATCCGCCGAAATTGCGACCCAGCTGCCACGGGAGATCAGAGAGGGTGGAGAAAATCATAAACTCATACGATCTTACGCTCCAGAACGCGATTTTGACTACCATGATACACACCACAACCATCAACAGAGAATTAACTACGTAGCATGCAACAAACTGTAAATTAGAAGTGTAACTCCATCACTACTGTAAAGTGGCTTTGGAGGGTAGGTAATTGTTGATACAAACTTTCTTTGATTCATTGTATCAAATATCAATTGAATTTCCCCATATGCGATTCTGTTTTTAGCATAGTTTTTACTTTTTAGACTTCTTTTATGTTAAGTAACAATATTTGAAAGCTGAAAGTGGCAACTATGTTTGAGGAGTACCATAATCAAAGACTATTATTTGAGCTAGTAAAATGGATATTGAGGAATGGGGACACTAGGCAAACCACTCTTTAACTAAACTGGAGCCTCCTTCTCACTCCAAGGGGAAGGGTGCAAGAACTCAAGTTTACTACCTCAAAAGCCACAAACCTTCTACATCAATTGTGACTTTATGCATAGACCAGGATAAAGTCATAAACAGGATGCAAGGCTTTATACGTAAGACATGCATAATTTTTTATTTATTCAGAATTCCATATCAAAATTAAATGATTAGAATAGAACACCTTCATATGTTTCTTGATGCATCTGAACTTCACACGTACTCAAACCCACATCCCCAGAAACTTCCATCTCATCATTACCATCAACTAATTGGGATTCCATATTGCATAACAACACAACGAATCAGCAAACCATAAAAATAGATGTAGCCTTATAGAATCTGTCCAAAATTAACAGATTGATATAATTATGAAGCTTGTACTTTTGTCTTTAATAAAAGAATAATTTTCATACAAACGAGTATGAAACTGATAACAACCATACTCAAATATGAAGTTTAAATGAAGTGCAATAAGAAAATTACCACACAATTCAAATTAGCAGGAACGGTTTTCTTTTCTAGCAGAACAAATATATTATTATTATCACTACTACTGAGATAGTTCCCAATTCCCATCAGTCCAAAATTAAAAGTACAAAACAGTCTCAGATTTTCCCTACTAGTGTTTTTCAAGTCTCCAAGTGAAAACTCGGCTTGTTAAGAAGTAGTGTAGCAATTGTTGGAATAAACTTTAAAATAAATATTGTTTACGAAGTTTAAATTTAAAATAAAAGAGAGAATTATGTGGAAAGATATGTGAAAAGATATGAGTGAAAAGATATGGGGAAAGATAAGATATGGAGAGAGATATTGTGGAAAGATATGGGGAGAGATTTTGTTTCAATTTAAAATTTGAATTGTTTAGGTTTAGGTTTAATTTCTATTGCTTATAAATAGCATATTATGTAAAGGAGTCTGTGGTGGCTTGGCAGACTATTATCAATAAAACGAGAGTTTTCTTCTCCAGTAAAATTGTGTGTTTTGTGTGAGTGCACCAGTGTGTGTGTGAGGGGACCTGTGACCTATGATACCACAGATACCACAACAATATTGACAAATGATATATGGTTCTTGTGAATGAACAATCAAAAAGATTATCAAGACTGGAGGGATAGCAAGAAGAGGGTTAATAAGAAAATAATAAGAATGGAGGCATATTTTTCAGAAACCTTGTTTGCTAGTAACAGTAAACCATTTTGAATCACAAATTGGCTCTAGCTAGTTAATGTTCATGAAGTATCCATCACTCAAATTCTTAACTCTATTCCACAAAACCCAAAATCAGAATTGCAGATACAACTATGATAGTTACCCAATTGCACAAATAATGGATTAAACAATATAAAGCAGAAGAAAAAAAACAAAATTACTTGATACAAGTCATTTCCTGAATATCGAAATCCAAACAAATTCAAAATAAAACATAAATCCTTAAAAAAAACTGCCTGTGTTTACCATTGAAATATCGAAGAAAACAAACTCAATTTAATCATATTTTTAAGGACATTGGAATGGAAGGGTTATAGAAGGAGAAAAGTGAAATGATAGTGATTTTGAGTTAAGTAACAAACCACCGGTGTGGTCCTGGCTCAGTGCCGTTGGAGTGCGGTGTTTGTTGCCACTTCACCCCACTTGAGTTGAGTGCCCTAAACCTTGTGGCTTTGTGCATTTACTGATTTTCATTTTCATAAAACGTGATTCTAGGCAAAATTAAATAAATAATACAAATTAAATAAATATTTCAAAATTTGGTGTAGTTTTAAAAATAATTTGAAATTTGGGGCACTCAAACATGCTTAAAATGGGCATGTTTAAACACGCCTAAATTGGGCGTGTTTGAGTGCTATATAACCCCAAAAAACTTCACTTTTTACCATTTGTGCTAATTCACCTTCTCTCTAAAATTTTGTAGCGTTCTCTCTAAACGATTATTTCTGCACCGAAGCTCTGCCAACAAGTAAGTGAATCTAATATTTTTGCATTTTCTTTAATATGTTATATTATTGAATTAGATGTTACGTTCGTAGGAAATTGTTAGCAACATAGATGTTTCATTCGTAGGAAATATTTAGTGACGTAGATGTTAGGTTCGTAGAAAATTGTTAGGGTGTACGGTTTAGGTTTAAGGTGTTTGGTTTATGGGTTTAGGATTAAGGGTTTAAGGTTTATCGTTTAGTATTGATGGTGGTTAGGTTAATGGTTTAGTGTTTAGGGTGTTTGGTTTAGGCTTAAGGGGTTGGGGTTCATGGTGTTTGCTGAGGGTTTTGGGTTGATGGGGTTTAGGTTAATGGTTTAGTGTTTAGGGTGTGTGGATTAGGGTTTAGGGTTTATGGGGTTTATGTTAATGGCTTAGTGTTTAGGGTGTTTGGGTTAGGGTTTAGGGTTAAGGGGTTGGGGTTTAGGGTGTTTGCTTTAGGCTTTATGTTTGAGTGTTGAGGGGTTTGGGTGTGTGGTTTATGGTTTAGGGTTGATTGTTTATGTTATTCTGTTTAGGGTTTAGGGTTTATGTGTAGGGTCTAGGGTTTAGGATGCACGGTTTCGGGTTGAGGGTGTTTGTGAAATGGTTCATTATTTAGGGTTTAGGGTGTTTGTTTTACGGGTTTAGGCTTAAGGGGTTGGGGTTCATGGTGTCTAGGGTTTAGGGTTGAGGGTTTGGATTAAGGTTAAAGGACTGCGATTAATGGTGTTTGTTTTAGGGTTTATGTTTGAGTGTTAAGGGTTTAGGGTGTGTGGTGTATGGTTTAGGGTTGATTGGTGATGGTATTCTGTTTAGGGTTTAGGGTTTATGATGTAGGGTTTCGGTGTGATTCATTGTGTAGGGTTTAGGGTGTTTGTTTTATGGCTCATTGTTTAGGGTTTAGGGTGTTAGGTTTACTTAATTTGATAGGATAATTATTTGTAATGTTTTATGAACCGAAGATAATTTTTTTAATTTAAATTTTCATTTATTTTATTTAAGATACTCATTAGATGGATGATTCATCTTTGACTGATTCTTCGTGCTCTGCATTGGATCATGAGGGTGAGCCCATGGATCCGACGATCCATGTTATCCCTACCCCGTATAAGTTAGGTGTTTTGCGTAGGCATACTCAACGCATCCATGTTTCACAAGCTGTGTGGAATGAGGACACAACTTGACTGTTGAAGACTCGACGAGGTAAAGTAACGGCAGGGCCACCTCACGATGATATACCTGTCATCGTTGGTGATATGTTAAGAAATTTTGTCTTTCTACACGATTCACGCATGCGACATATTCAGGTATGCAAGTAGAAAATGAGTAAACAAATTTTTTATATAACTGCACATATGAATTGATTAGGGTTTTTTTTAGATTGATCATGCGCTTATAAGTGCTCTAGTTGAGCGGTGGAGACCAGAGACTCATAACTTCCATATGACGCAGGGAGAGATGACCATCACGTTGGAAGACGTGGCTGGTATTTTAGGATTGCTCACCGAGGGCAAAGTTGTTACAGGAGTCACTGTAGCCGGCTGGGACACCATCATTGAGGAGGTTTTTGGGCATGAACCTCAGGAAGATACGGAGCTTAAAGGTGGATATTTGTGCCTGTCTTTCTTTGATAGACATTTTGCGCACTAGGGTGAGGTAGTTCCCGATTTGGTCGCTGTGATGCGCTTTACGAAGGCGCACATTGCGCGACTTCTTGGAGCATGGCTGCTGAGCGACAGACCCGGGGGAAGCATGGTCGCAGCGCGTTACGTCCCATTGCTTGTTGGGGACTTCGAGGACATTGAAGGATATAGTTGAGGCTCTGCGGTCCTTGCACATTTGTTTAGACAAATGTACGAGTGTACAGATCCACGCAAAAGTGACATTGGTGGATGTCATATGCTGCTTCAGGTGTGGGTGTGGCTGAGAATCCCACCCATTGGTCCAACTATTCCGCAGCCTACTCACCCGGAATGGCATTACAGACACCAGTATGTGTCAGTATATTTTGCTTTTTAACAATTTTTGGAATTCAGTCTTATAATATTCTAATGTCAGTTATTTTGAAATAAGGTTTAATGCTTTAGGCCGGTTTCGAGCACACGAGCTGCTCTGGTATAAGATGAGATTGGAATCCCTCAGTCGGGATGAGGTAAGTTTAGTTATTTTTAAGTGTTCTTAACTGTGCATTTGTGGTTCATGTCGTTACATAACTGTGTGTTTATTTGGTATGTACAGGTGGTTTGACAACCATATGGAGAGTACGACTTTCTTGGTGCATCTGAGCAGCAACGACTGTTGTGGATGGCAACTACTCTTGTTATATGTTTCCACACAATTGAGTATTTGCAGCCAGATAGATGCATGCGCCAATTTGGGAGGCATCAGCCAATCCCACGTACTCTTAGGAAGCTGAAGGGTGTGCATGACCTTTCCTTATGAGGTAAACGCGAAAATAACTGGATCCGCAAGTTGAGACTGTTTATTAGACGCTAAGAGGTTAGGCACCAGCACACCCACCTTACCCCTCTGGTTCAGAGCTTCATGTCACCAAACCATGAGTACATGGTTTGGTATAGGGAAAATGGGAAGCGGTACATCTCGAAGATGACTGCCAAGACTGGTCGTGGTGTAAGTTTTGCTAACATTAACATTTTTTCTATTTATGTTTATTATGATAAAGAACATGATTCACACTAATGTTGATATATTTTATTTTATAGTTGGATAGGCTAGAGATGTTGTACTTCGCGCTTGGTCATGAGTAGCGGCTGCGCTACACCCGCGAGTGGGCGCAGGATGAGGTCGGTCGCATAATGTCTATCTTCAGAGAGAGTTGTCGCCTGGAGGAGGCAGGGCCAGATGCACCCGAAACTCAACTTCAGGAGGAGTCACAAGTGTCTGTTGGCATTGGTCATCGAAGACAGGAGGGATATGGGCTAGAATGTCGACGGAAATAGATGCAACATGTTCCTATGCCCATTACAGGTCCCAGTCCTTGCACTTTGGGTTGGGTTAGGCTTCCATTTGTAGCATCGACATACGACAGCAACCCTTGTATTACGAGTCCAGTCAGCAGGGGGTATGGGGTGCGAGGGATTTAGTACGCAAAGTCATACGCCCCCACCGCCTGCCTCGCAGACCCAGCCTGTATATATGGCTACTGCAATTGCGATGGCATCAGCGAATGTTGGGACCAGTAGTAACGTAGCTCCTGCGGAGTGGACTGGTGTCGACATTGACGAGATGCTCTCCCGGCTTGATTATTCTGCAGAAGGTTGTGCGGGTTGGCCATCAAATGTACCATATGCCACCTCAGCTACTGAGCTCCCCTGACCCTTATCTCCAGAGCAAGCCACTCCATGTCCACCTCCCTATGTAGACCCTTATGAGACAGGCCCTTCTCATCCAGACCCTTTCCCGCGACCGCGTAGACGGAGGCTACTTGATCGCCAAGCGCGTCATTATCAGTGGCTACCAAAGTCTTAGTTTTTGCGTCGTTTGTGTTTTTTCATTTTAATTTGTAATAGATTTTATTTCTTAACTTACATTTGTTAACAAAAAAATTTTGTAACACTTATTTTAATCAGTTGACATATTAACAATTACTAACACCGTGAATAACAGTAATTGATATCAGAGGCAAACAGTAACAATTGAAGATAACCAAACTTCATAAACACTACTTAATACAATTAATCATTGAATTTCGGTAACTGGTTTGTTAAAAATAGCTAAAATCTCAATTAGACAAAAATGTTTCCAGTAGTTGGATTCTCCCAACATCTTTAACACGTCTTCATCGCTTATCAACTCTTTTATGCGATATTCGATTGTGTCATCTGAATAAGCGTAATGGGCTAGCTGTCTAAAAAACAATTTTCTAACCACCTTTGAGTTGTGAATTCCATAAGGGGGAACCCCAACAAGCGCAACTTGCTTGATGACATCCTTCAGTGTTTCAATGTTGCATCCTGAATGAATTTCAAACCTTATTGGATTTGTTCCAGTGAATGAATAACCCACAAAACCGCCTTGTCGGGGTATGTTCCCCTTGCCGTTGTAATATAGCATTGCATCATGTGTACGGATGATGGTGGATCGAAGTTGGTTTAGTATACCATCGGGTGTTCTACTGATAGTGCATAATATTTCTATAGGGCCAACACTTGACATTTTGTCATGGCACATTAACATAGTGCAAACATCATCATCATTTGTTAGTTGTAGAGAATGAAAAAAATATTGTTGACCTGCATATAGGGATGGCTGTCAGTAGTAGATTTTAGCAACAAAATGGTCATTGGTTAGCAGAAGGGTGTTGTGCATCCTACTCTTGAGTGTCTGAAAAGAACACTCATTAGGCACTCGCATTGATATTGGAGTAGGACATTGAAAAGAAACACCAGTTTCATTGTGTTTCATTGATCCGTTTGGAAAAATGAATGCTAATTTTGAGTTACTAATGGTCCGACTGCTTGTTTCTCCTAAGAATGTCATTGTATTCAGATTGAATTTCGATTGCGGAGGTATGTTCTGTGGGAGTGGGAGTGTCTGGCTTATATAGGGTGTGTTCAGTCACGCCCTATTTAGGCGTGTTCAGTCACGCCCTATTTGGGCGTGTTCAATCACGCCCTATTTGTTAGGCGTGTTTAGTCACACCCTATTTGTTAGGCGTGTTTAGTCACGCCCTATTTGGGCGTGTTGAGTCACGCCCTATTTGTTGAGCGTGTTCAGTCACGCCGTATTTGTTGGGCGTGTTCAGTCACGCCGTGTTACACCATATTTGGCCCTCATTTACTCCCCATAATGTTCGGGTGTCTGGTTTAGGGTTTTCTCCTGAAGGTGTTTGTTTTAGTTTTTAGGGTTTATGGTTTAGGATGTTTGGTTTATGGATTATTTTTTCGTCTTTAGGGTTTAAGGTGTTTGGTTTAAGGTTTAGGCTGTTTGGTTTATGGTTTAGTGTTTAGGGTACAACGACAGCAAAGCCCCATTTTCGTCCACCTAATTTTTTATTTACTTTTACATTTTGAAAAGGTGATCGTCGCATGTGTAATCACATGCAAAACATAATGAGTAATATCACGTCTCTCAACCAAACACATGGGTAAGACAACATATTTATAAATGAAATACATTAACATAACATTAATTTAAAAAATATAATTACAAAATCATGAAGTTCCACCACGAGTAGGACAATTTCTCTGATTATGTCCAACTTGCTTGCAAATTCCGCATTTGACGCGTCTTTGAGTTGTTTCGACTTCGTCCATCTCGTTATGTAATCTGGTGGACCTTAGACGATCCTTTGCACGCAAGATTTCCCGGTCAGGTATGACAACTGGATCTTCACTCGGTGGAATAGCACGTTCATTACCAATTGGCTGCCACGGCAATGAATAAGCCTGAACCAAGTTGCTTACGAGGAAGACATCATTAACATACTGAAAAGGATTCTGAGGAACATGTAAAGCAGCAGCTGCGACGTGGCTACATGGGTATCTGAAGGCCTTAAACTTTCCACACTGACAAAAACGCTCTGGCAGGTTTACTGAATATGACCTCTCCCATCCCTCCTCCACCTCAAATAATGTTTGATCAACATTATATGTGCGTACATTGTGGCCTGTAGCAAGGGACTGATTATGCCTCATAGCATCAACCACATTTTTACAATGTCATTGTTAATGCTCAAGCATTGAAGTAGCCGCCTGACCCCTGCATACAAAATAATGAACCAATCGGGTGTACGTGTGCTACACAATAGTAGTAATAGGCATGTTCCTTGCTCCCTTGAACACCCTGTTCACTGATTCTGACAAGTTTGTTGTCATATGACCATATCTTCTCCCCTCTACATCATATACACGTGTCCACTTTTCCTTAGGGATGCCATCAATCCATTTTGTAACCTCAGGACTGGTATCACAAAACCGTGCAAACGCTATGTCAAAATCAACCATAGAGGGAGTATAACCTGCAGAATAATAATACCATTAACACTATTCCGCTTACAGATTTGTCTCAGCATAATATACTCAAAATAGTTGTTAACATACCTAAAGTCATGAAGGTCTTCTTCAATCTTGCATTCTTGAACCTTTGATTAAAATTACTGGCAATATGACGAAGGCAAAACACGTGATGCGCAAAAGGTGGTTGCCAACCGGCATGATTCTCCACAACAGATATTATACTTTGATGCCGATCTGAAATGAGACATATATTTTGCATTTGGGTAACGTGGAAGCAAATGTTAGCAAGGAAGTATTCTCAGGCTTCCAAAACGTCTCCCCCTCAACAATGGCAAATGCCAGTGGCAAGCATTCATTATTTCCATGCTGACTCGTGGCAATCAACAGTTTTCCTTTATACTTGGCATATAAATGAGTCCCATCAATCTGAATGATGGGTTTGCAAAATTTAAAAGCCTCGCAACACTATCTAAAAGTCCAAAAAATGCGATGAAACACACGCTTTGGTCGTACCAGTCGATGTGCCACAAAATAAGCATTTGTTTGAATATCAAAAAAAGAACCTGGTGAAAAACAAAGCATATAGTTGCACCACCTGGGCAAAAATGCATAAGATTCTTCCCAATCCCCACAAATCATTGCAATTGGTTTCTGCTTCGCATACCAGGCCTTTCCATATGATACTTTAAATCCGTACGTATTGTTGATCCTCTCCTGAACCAATGCAATTGACACAGACGGTTCCCCCTTAACCATTCCTAACAATGAAATTGTAACATTGACATTAATAACATACCTTTAAAAAACAACATTTTTCATATAGACCAAATTTAATAAAAACATACCTACTACAAGTGAAGCAATAACATCAACATCAAGCTGTTTGTGACCCTGTGTAACATGGTCATTCAAACAATTGTGTTTTCCACCCCATCTTGAAACAAGCCATTTTTCACTGTACGTTGGTTTAATTACCCTAACCCTCCAAGGGCAACCATCATTGTTTTGAACACACTTCATGCAAAACTTGTTAGGCTTGCTCTCAACCACAATTGCTTCTTGATGCTCCTTCATGAGGTTCCGCTTAATTGCAATTTGTGCGTCCCTTTTGGAGGCAAATTCCTGTTTAACAAACAAATCGTCCCCTATTTGCCATAGACCTTGCACTGAACCTAAACCCGAACCAAAACCGGTAAAAGATTCTTCTTCGCTTGGATGATTCCAATCAATATATGTATAATGTGGAATTCCATCCCAAAAAGGAATGACCTCAACACCTGCACATACAAAATCAGTTTAATAAACATATCAAGCAAATAATATACTATAACATAAATATATACATATATGACTACATTCTCATTCATTTCAATCATCTAAGATACCTTCAACAGGTTCTTCTGCTTGAGTAGATCCAACGTCCGCATGACAATGCATTTAAGACGACCCCACACTAGTATCTTCTTGGAATTCAGTCGCATGCAAACCAGCATCCTCATCATTATCCGACACACTAGCATCCTCCAAAAGAAGACGATCTTCTATTTCGATATTTTCATCATCGTCGTCATCGTCATCCATAACCCAAGTTGGGTCATGTTCAGCTTCCTCAGACACATTTACACCTGGAGCAGTATATGATGATGCATTATGTGTAGAATTAAAAGTGACTGTCCTTATAGGTAAAATAACATCCTCTACTGCGGAAAAATCCACGTACAACTCTAGAAAATCTTCCGTTGCCTGCTTGAAATATTCTTCCATTAACAATTCTATGTCTTCATCATCCACAACTCGAAAACCCATGTATTGTTCACGTTGCCATTATCTTCTTGTCAGCAAAGTGATACTTTGGTTGTCTTGCAGACCTAATTTTTGTCGTATCTTCTAATATAATTCACCCAGTGTTGAGCTTCGCTTGATACGTGTCTTCCTTTTCTCCCCTTCAAAAACAACACCCCGTCGCCCTTCAACTTTCTTTCCATTAAAAAATTACACAGCACGAGCATACTCCTCACCACTTGAACTCATTTCTTGCCGTCAACAAAAACAAAAACTTTAAATATCAGCAAAGTGATAATTATCAGTGAAAATAAATGAAAATTTAAATTAAAAAAATTATCTTCAATTCATAAAAAATTACAAATAATTATCCTATCAAATTAATTAAACCTAACACCCTAAACCCTAAACAATGAGCCATAAAACAAACACCCTAAACCCTGCACAATGAACCACAAAACAAACACCCTAAACCCGAAACCCTACATCCTAAACCCTAAACCCTACACATAAACCCTAAACCCTAAACAGAATACCATCACCAATCAACCCTAAACCATACACCACACACCCTAAACCCTTAACACTTAAACATAAACCCTAAAACAAACACCATTAACCGCAGCCCCTTAACCCTAATCCAAACCCTCAACCCTAAACCCTAAACACCATGAACCCCAACCCCTTAAGCCTAAACCCGTAAAACAAACACCCTAAACCCTAAACAATGAACCATTTTACAAACACCATCAACCCGAAACCATACACCCTAAACCCTAGACCCTACACATAAACCCTAAACCCTAAACAGAATCACATAAACAATCAACCCTAAACCATAAACCACACACCCAAACCCCTCAACACTCAAACATAAACCCTAAAACAAACTCCCTAAACCCCAACCCCTTAACCCTAAACCCTAAACACTAAGCCATTAACCTAAACCTCATCAACCCTAAACCCTAACCACACACCCTAAACACTAAACCATTAACCTAAACCCCATCAACCTTAAACCTTAAACCCTCAACAAACACTGTGAACCCCAACCCCTTAAGCCTAAACCCGTAAACCAAACACCCTAAACACTAAACCATAACTTAACCACCATCAACACTAAACCCTAAATCCTAAACACTAAGCCATTAACCTAAACCCCATCAACCCTAAACCCTAAACCCTCAACAAACACCATGAACCCCAACCCCTTAAGCCTAAACCCGCAAACCAAACACCCTAAACACTAAACCATTAACCTAACCACCATCAACACTAAACCATAAACCCTAAACCCTTAATCCTAAACTCATAAACCAAACATCTATGTCGCTAACAATTTCCTACGAACGTAACATCTAATTCAATAATATAACATATTAAAGAAAATGAAAAATTATTAGATTCACTTACTTGTTGGCAAAGCTTCGGTGCAAAAATAATATTTTAGAGAGAACGCTACATTTCTAAGTTATATTTCTAACAACTTATGAAATAAGCATTAAGTCTATCTTTAATAATAACAAAATATTAAGATGAGCACTTTAAAATAAAAATAATTACATGCAAATTATATATATATATATATATATATATATATATATATATTACATAACAACATGATATCAACTTTAGTGTATTACATATGAAGATGAAGTTTCCCTTGGATTGACATTAGCATGAGTCACTCTTCTTTCACACGTTCCAAATATATATGCTTATAAAATTAAATTTTTACATTGAGACAAATATATATTAGATGTTTTATTTTTCCTAAAAAGCATAAAGTTTCACTAAAATTAAAATATATCAAAAGGAAGACATTTTTATGGTGAGAAAAAATGCTAGACAGTGAATAAAACGGAAACTGCTCCAAGATGGCGAAACAAAATGTTGTACGAGTATTAAAATTTACATATGATATCAATATATAAAAGAGAATTTTAAAATTATCTAGGTAAAAGAAAGACTTTAATAATTTACATTGATTAGAAAATAAAAAATAAAATATGAATATTGATTTGCTTAATATAACATTATATTTCACATCAATTTTATTCATTAGAATTTTATAATAAAATATATTTATATCATCATCATCATCATATAGTAATGAATCTCAAAAATTTAATTTCACCCCAATAATTAAAATATATCAGTGATATCAACTAAATTGTTTATTCCTGTAACGTAAGTGTAATCTTTTTTTACTTATTAAAAAAAATGTTCACTCGCACAACTTTTATTGCTCTAATATATATTTTATTGATAAAATTATTCTTAAATTAATAATTCCATGATTTATTACTAGTTTTACGAATTAATTTTATATAATAAATATGTACTTATTTCTCCCCCTCTCTTTATAATACTAATATATTTGAAGTTCAATATCAAAATAAATCAATGTTCAAAAGGAACTTATTTATAAAATTAAATAATAATTTCAAATAAATAATTCAAATTTAATTCATCGAAGAGGTACATGCTCAATTTTTTAAAAAAATATGTAAGAATAATATTAAAGGTAATGACAT
The DNA here is from genome assembly GCA_007407185.1 of Glycine tomentella. NCBI lineage: Eukaryota > Viridiplantae > Streptophyta > Magnoliopsida > Fabales > Fabaceae > Glycine > Glycine tomentella. Next base: position 37,168 of record PYAF01005793.1, read on the forward strand.
CTATAAATATTAAATTGCAATAAAAAAATGTGCCAAATATTTAAGACATGCTATAAAAATATTACACTTTATCATAAAATATTAAATATTAATT
>PYAF01005793.1:57002-67871 GCA_007407185.1 Glycine tomentella
TTATGAGCTTAGTTAGAATGAAATGGAATGAGATGAAACTAAGTTCTAATGAAACCAAATGGGAGTAACTAGCTAGAAAGGGTAGAAATGTCCTTGAATATTTTATTATTTTCCAAACTCTATATAAAGGGAGGAAGGCCTTAAGTGGAAGTCACATTCAAGACTCCATTCTTCCACCTATTCCACGTGAAACCTCTCCCTCCCATCTCTTTCATTTCACTTTCATCCTTTCATTTTCAAAGCATAAAGAGACCCCACTTCCTTGAAGAATCACGTGTAGAAGCTAGCACCTTTAGGAAGAGATAGAAAAGCTTAGTAAGAGATTATATGGTATGTATAGGGAAGCTTTATTATAAAGATAGTTTAAGTGTTGTCTATGAAAAGGATAATTTAAGTGTTGTTTGTGTTTGAATAAGTGCTTGAAGTTCTGTGTAGTATGACTTGTATCTGAGAAATTGTTGGACTCAAGTTATAGTTATATGATTGAGTGCTTGAATAAAGTTTCATATGTTGTTGAGTGTTTCTATACATGGGTGATATGTTGTGTACTTGAATAACAAGCTGAGTTCTGTACTTGATTTATGTTGAATTTCTGAATAAAGTATATGAGACAATGATTGAAAATTGATGTTGAAAATAAAATGACTGAGTTATATATAAGTCTCATGTGTCTCATAAGAATGACCTCAGAGTGGAGGTGTATATAAGAGTTGCCTCAGAGTAGAGGTGTGCCTTAGAGCGGAGATGTGTCAGTTAGTTACAAGAACTAAGTCCGTGCGTTCAGACAAGAGAAGTCTGAGCTGGGGGGTGACTCTTGCGGTGAGGAATCACGCCACCCATGATGATCACATGAAGTGTGGGTGAGAACCTGTGCAACACCGGGAGATCCTGACTGGTCGGATTAGTTCTGGACCACTGGGATGGGGCTATCTTGACAGTTGGTACCAAATAATAAATAAGAGTTCAAGAAAATCATGCATCATGATAAGAGCCTAAGAGAATCATACATTATATAGAAATTTTGAGGATGTTGTTATGAATATCTGCATATTGAATATAATCTGTTGCTTAAATTATGTTTATCATAAACTTATCCTGTATATTGTGTCTGTGGTTGACACCTGCGATGACCTCAATTTTATTTGGGCGAGCAGATGAACAGTAAAGAAGGATTGGCAAGCTGAAAAAGGACTTTGCTAAAGATGTTTAGTTGGAGATGTTCTGTCATGATAAAATGTTTTAGTTATTTGTACTATGTAATAAAATTGATATCAGTCTGTATTTTATTTTACATCAGATTTATAATTATCAATCAGTGATAGAAATCTTTTTGATATCAGTTATTAGTAACGTTGGCCTAATATTTTTAAGCAAGTTGAAAAGAATTTTCATTAAAAATCAATAATAATAAGATGGTAAGTCGAGGTGTTATAGGTAGACCTACTGCTGGCCCCCCACCAGATGGTATTCCAGACATAGTAGCCTAGTATTTGACTGAGGTTGGTTTCATACATGTCGCATGAATGCGATACATGTTGGTACCTATTAAACAATGTTGTTATGTTAACCATGTTTAAAATTAATGTTGTTATAATATGTATATTGATATGTGACTTATATTTTTAAGATTGATGCTGCCCTTATTAGTGCTATTGTCGAGCGGTGGCGACCAGAGGCACATACTTTTCATATGCCCCAGGGTGAGATGACCATAACATTGGAAGATGTCGCTGGAATACTAGGGTTGCCTACTGATGGCCGAGTTGTTATCGGACAGACATATGTTGATTGGCCCAAATTATGTAATCAGGTGTTCGGTAACGGACCCGATCCCGCCACCGAGCTAACCTCTGGCAATGTGAGGTTATCATATTTTGACAGAGTCTATCCGTCATGGGATGCAGTTGCTGGTCCTCACCAGAATGTCATATACTTCACGAAGGCTCACATTGCTCGCATGTTAGGATCTTGGATCCTTTGCGACCGGTCGGGGGGGAGCGTAGTAGGATGTCGATACGGTGCCCTACTTGCGGGTGATTTTGCTGATATTGGATCCTATAGCTGGGGGTCTGCGATACTGGCACACTTGTTTAGACAGCTGTGCGATTGTACAGACCCAGATAGAAAAGATATTGGTGGTTGCATAGTTTTGCTGCAGTTTTGGGCATGGCTCCGATTTCCATCTATTGCGCCCCTTTTGCCATTTTCGCATGAGGTGGACCGACACTTTGGACACAAGTATATTTATTTTGTTGCAGTTAAAGTAGTCACATAGATTATGTGCACATTAATTAACCGTTTAATGTTTAACCTTGAAAATAGATTTAATGGTGTTGGTCAGTTTAGAATGAATTCGCTGGATTGGTATTGAGGCAGACTAGACACCTTAACCCGAGATGAGGTATGTTTAATTAATGAAATATGTTATGCAGAATATGGAGTAGGTGTTGACATGCGAAATGACTTCTTTATATGTTTGCATTGTGTAGGTTGTTTGGCAACCGTATTGTCATTATGATTTCATGGGTGCATCTGTTCACACAATTCATTTGTGGATGACTCGGACACCGATAATTTGTTTTCATATTGTTGAGTATGCACAGCCTGATAGGTGTATGAGGCAATTTGTACGGGACCAGCTGATACCTTATAGGCCTGGGAAATTGAAAGGTGTTCATGATTTTACCCTTTGGGGTAAACCCCAGGAAAATTGGGGTCAGAGGTTAAGAAAATTTATAGAGAGATGGAATATGCGAGCTAAACATGTTGAAGTGCCTCCTGCAATACATGGTCTTATGTCGCTTAACCATGAGTACATGGGTTGATATAGACTGTATGGCAAGCGATACGTGACGAAGCGGGGTGCCTCACAACATCGTTGTGTAAGTCTTTTCCTTCAAATGATTTATTTACTATCTGCATATTTTATTGTTTATGTATACATGGTTTCATTTACAGATTGACGGGTTGGAGAATTTGTATTTTGTGACCATGGATGATGAATTTCCTAACCATGGGTTGCATTATGTGCACGACGAGGTGGCTCGCCTTATTGGTGTTTGGAAAGAAACTGCTTGGGTAGAGGAACCAGGTCAAGAGGCACCATTAACGTAGCTTCCTCCGGAGCCTCAGTTGTCGCTAGACGTTGGCCGTCATGCCAAAGAGGGACAAGGATTGGGACATCGTCGCCGACCTATTGCACCAGTTCCGAAGCCTATTCATGAACCTAGGCCTCCTACAACTTCCGAATATTTTAGGCCACCATTTCTAGGTCGTAAATACGGTATTCAGCAAACATATTTTCAGTTAGAGCAACAGACTCAGAGTGATACGTACTGGCCACCATGGGAAACACAGACCCCAACGGACACTTAGACATATTGTTAGCCACAGTGCCCACCTATGAACACTCAAGTAGGTCCGTCGTTTCAGCATAGTCCAGTACAGATGACACCATGGGAACATGGGGGAAGCAGTAGTCAGGGAGGTAATAGTTGGGATGATGCTGATGTTGACGCAATGTATACCAACATGGATTTTTCCTTAGCCACCGAAGCATGACATGATACAGAAATCCCACATGAGGCCTTTCCACCTGCGACCATTGAGGCACCTGCAGCACATACTTCTACTCCACATATCAGCGTGGTCGTGATAGACGTAGATTGCCTGATCGACAAGCTCGTCATAACCAGTGGCCTCCACCTTCAGCTTAGTCTTTTTGTGTTTTCATTTGTTATTTATTATGGACTATTATAGGGATTTTATGGACTGTGTTTCATACATTGTTGTCGATTGTGTTCATGGATTTTCAGGTACTATGTTTTATAAAGCATGCTTGAGTATTTGACGACTAGGACACTCACATAAGACAAAAAATAATACCATAACCAAAAGGGTAACATATTAAAATTGATGTTTATCATCACCTAGATTGACGACTAGGACACTCACATAAGACAAAAAATAAGACCATAACCGAAAGGGTAATATATTAAAATTGATGTTTATCGTCATGTAGATTGACGACTAGGACAATTGCGACGGTTATGCCCAGGTAATCTGTATATACCACATCTAACACGACTTTGGCTAGACTCAACTTCATCCATCTCATTGCGTATTCTAGTTGCCTTAGGACGACCCTTTGCACGCAACATAGACCGGTTCGGTATGAGTACTAGATCTGCACTAGGTGGAATTGCTTGCTTGTTACCAATTGACTGCCATGGAAATGAATACGCGTTCACCAGGTTTGTCACAAGGAATATGTCATCCACATACAGTGTCGATGACTGACACACATGCATAGCGGCTATTGCGACATGACTACAAGGATACTTGAATGCCTTAAACTTCCCACATTGACAGAACCGTTCAGCGAGGTTAACGGAAAATGATTTTTCATAATCATCATCAACCTCAAATACAGATTGTTCCACATTATATGTACGAACATAATGACAAGCAGTAGTGGATTCATTGGCCTTCAACATAGCAGTGACATTTTTGCACAGAGAATGTCCACCTTGCAATTGGTTAGCAGCCGATTGCCCCCTGCATACAAAATATTCTACCAATCTGCTATATGTGTGTTTAACCAACGCAGTTATTGGCATGTTTCTTGCACCCTTTAAAACCCTGTTAACTGACTCTAACAAATTTGTGGTCATATTCGTGGTCCCTTTGAAGCTTATTGTAGAGAAGCCGGGATCCGATTTGAGAGGACGCCCCCCAAGATTCCTCAGCTGAATGGATTTGCTGAGAGGATGAACCAGACTATTGAGGAGAAGGTCCGATGTATGCTATCAAATGTTGGGTTGTCGAAAGCATATTGGGGAGAGGCAGTTAGAACAGCGGTTGATTTGATAAATCTCTCACCATCATGACCGCTGGAAGGAGAGATTCCAGAGGAAGTCTTGACGGGTCGGAAAGTGATCTATGATCACTTGAGGGTGTTTGGATGCCGAGCCTTCGTGCATGTCCCTAATGATGAAAGGGCGAAGCTGGATGCTAAGACGAAGGAGTGCATATATCTCGGTTCGTCGAAAACTGAGTTTTGTTTCAGACTGTGGGATCCAATCAATAAGAGGATTGTGAGAAGCCGAGATGTAGTCTTCCATGAGGATGAGACCATCCATGACATCTCGAAGTCCCAAGTCTGGGTTACTGTCCGAAGAGAAGAACTCGTCCCTCGTGTGCATGCTAAAGCAGGGGAGAAACCAGTGGAGAAATCATTGGAGGCAATGTTGAAGATGATGACCAGCAAGAAGCTGATGATACCGGGATCCAAGTTGAGAATGAAGAACAGGGTTCTAAAGAGGCTGAAGAAGAACACTCAAGATACCCCACTAGAGAAAGAAGACCTTCTACAAGGTATCCACCTGATGAATATTGCTGAAGATGGTGAACCTCAGAGTTATGATGAGGCAGTGGAGAGCCCAGAGAGTGATGAATGGGAGAAGGCCATGAAGGATGAGATGAGATCCTTGCATGAAAATCAGACTTATGAGCTGACTGAGCTACCTAAAGGAAGGCGAGCTTTGAAGAACAAGTGGGTGTATAAGATCAAATAGGAGGAGAACGACAAGAGGCCGAGATACAAAGTCCAGATTGTAGTAAAAGGCTGCAATCAGAAGAAGGGGATTGACTTTGATGAGATTTTCTCTCCTGTTGTGAAGATGACCTCGGTTCGGACTGTGTTAGCCATGGCAGCTACAATGGACTTGGAGGTAGAGCAAATGGACGTGAAGACGACATTTCTTCATGGTAAGTTGGAAGAAGAGATATATATGGAGCAACCTGAAGGGTTCCGAGCTCTAGGATGTGACAACATGGTATGCCGACTGAAGAAGAGTCTCTATGGCTTGAAGCAAGCACCTCGGCAGTGGTACAGGAGGTTTGATTTCTTCATGACAGACCATAGGTTCATGAAGATGGATGTCGACCACTGTGTATTTGTGAAGAGGTATGAGACTGATGATTTCTTGATCTTGCTGCTGTATGTGGATGACATGCTGATAGTAGGGCAAGACAAAATAAAGATTGCCGCCTTGAAGAAGGCATTGAACTTATCTTTCGCAATGAAGGACCTTGGTCCAGCAAAGTAGATTATCGGAATGAAGATTATCCAGGATAGAAAGAAGAAGCTACTATGGCTAAGTCAGGAGAAATATGTTAAGAAGATCTTGAAGAGATTCAACATGGACAAAGCCAGAATAGTAAGCACCCCCTTGGCCGAACATTTGAAGCTGAATGAGAGGCAATGTCCGAGATTAGATGAAGACAGAGAGGAGATGGGGAAGATCCCATACCAATCTGCAGTCAAAAGTTTGATGTATGCAATGGTTTGCACCAGACCCGACCTGGCATATGCAGTTGGAGTGGTTAGTCGATATCTTTCGAATCCCGGTAGAGAGCACTGGGAAGCAGTGAAGTGGATCTTCAGGTACCTCCAAGGTATAACCAATTTGTGTCTTTGTTTTGGTGATGGAGAAGTCAGGTTGCAAGGCTATTCAGATGCTGATTTAGGGGGAGATTCCAACTCAAGAAAGTCGACGACGGGCTATTTGATGACGTTTGCTGGAGGGGCAATCTCGTGGCAGTCAAGACTGCAGAAGTGTGTGACACTTTCAACCACGGAGGCCGAGTATATTGCCCCAACGGGATCATGCAAAGAGTTACTATGGGTGAAGAAGTTTCTTCAGGAACTCGGCCATGACCAAGATGTGTATGAGCTGAAGTGTGATAGTTAGAGCATAATTCATCTTGCGAGGAACTCAACGTATCACTCCCGCACCAAGCACATTGATGTGAGGTATCACTGGATACAGTATGCGGTGGAGGAGGGAAAGCACACACTTGGCAAAGTGCATACCAGTCAGAATTGGTCTGACATGATGACAAAGCCGATACAAGCAGTGAAATTTGAAGATTGCTGTGAAGGAGCCGGGCTGATGAATTCGGTACATTGAAACCGAAAAGGAAGGTCGGGTTGTGATGTGAAGACCCCGACTTTAGTGGATGACCGGAAAGGATTCTGGGTTGCCGATGTGTCGCATTGAAAACGGAAGGGGGAGATTTGTTGGATATTTTCGTTTTAATGCTTGGCCCAAATCTCAATGTGTTGAAAAAGGATTTGCTGACTTAGGCCTAATTCCTGAGGGGCTGACCCCGACCTACTTCCAGTTTAGGGTGCTGAAATCTCTAAACCTAATTCCTCTCTATAAATACAACATTTATAAATGGAGGCTGTAGAATTCAGAATTCCAGAGAGTGGAGAGAATTCTCGTTTGAGCACAGAGAAGAGAGAGCTTCGTCTGTGAGTGTGTCTCCGAGAGGTTGAGTGAGCAACCCTTGTAGAGAGTGCTCTCGCCATTGTAGGTGAGGTTGAGTGTCTCCGGTGAAAGGCCATTGAGAGTGTGTAACCATTATTGATAATAGTGGATTGTTTCTGGACTAGGTCCCATGGGTTTTCCTCTTCGTGTTGAAGAAGGTTTTCTCCCACTTAAAGCTATATTTGTGTGTTGTTTCTCTCCTGTTCTTTCTCGCATTGTTGATTATTCGCGTTTTTGCATTATTCTGTTTGTTTGTCTGAGGGTTGAGTCGGAGGTGACTCCCTGTTCGTTGGTAGAGAAGGTGTACCCTTCCCAACACTAACCTTCATGTAACATCCAATTGAATTTTTCAATTAATAAAGATAAGGAATTGAATAAACTTGACTATACATTACAAATAAATTGGCCCAGGATCACGTAATAATTTCTTTTTAATCATTCATTCTATAGTACTTTACCTTAGAAATATGCTACTTCTTTAAACATGGCAAATTTAAATAAATAGTACAAATTAAATAAATAATTTGAAGAAAGGGACTGTTTGTAAAATATTTCGAAATCTGGGATAGTCAAACACGCCCAATTTGAACGTGTTTAAACATGCCCAATTTAGACGTGTTTGACAGCCCCAGATTTCAAATTATTTTAAAAACAATCCCTTTTTTCAAATTATTTATTTAATTTGTATTATTTATTTAAATTTACCCTTTAAACATAGATTCTCAACTTGTTTTCAACTTTCATTTTTGTTTTTGTTTTTGAGCTGAAAAGATGCATTTTAGTAAAGCCAAAACTTAGTATAATATGAGTAAGTGATTTTGAAGCTATTTTTCTATTGAATAGAGTTTTACCTCAAAATAATAATACATCTAAAAGTTTTATTCACTTAGTATTTTTATTAAATATGTTCTTTGGGATTGTCAAAAGTGGTGTGGAGGCAGGGAAAAAGAAAAGTGCATGGTAAAAAATGTAACTTTCCAATGTCATAGCAGAGGAATTCAACCCACTAATTTAGAGGATACGATTTTGGCACTTTTAAAACGAGTAAGGAATAAGTAAATAATCTCAATCATTTATAAGAAAGTGATCAGCTGTTGATATTTTAACACAATCATGATTTGTCAAGTATGTATATATATAATATATATCCACTATTAATTTTCCCATCAATGATTAAATTTGTTAACATTAGATGAACTAATTAAATCCAGGTAATTATGTCACTACTACAAAAATAGCTTTTAACATCGCCACATTAACATTGGTTTTCTATAAAATCGATGTTAACGAAAACGCGGTGGCAATTTTGTAATTAAAAGGACATTGTTAACATCGGTTTTGTTAAAATCCTAGAAAAACGATGTTAACAAAGTACCTTAACATCGGTTTTCTTAAGAAACCGATGTTAACAAGAACACGTTAACATCGGTTTTCCAGGTTCTTAAAAGAACTGATGTTAATGTCTTCATTTAACATCGATTTTTCAGGTTTTTATGAAAACCGATGTTAACAACAGTTATGTAACATCGGTTTTTAGATGAAAATCGATGTTGGTGTTTTTATAAAACCTTCCCCCAAATTAATTGAAACCCTTCTCGCGCCTTTCTCTCACTCTGGCCTTCACCTTCACTGCTCGTTCCCAGCCTCCGCCTCCACTGTCAGCCTCCATTGTCGGTGCTTCCAGAGAAGTTGTCATTCTTAGCCATTATTGGTCACGGTGGTTCTCGCTTCAAGCTAGCTCCTCGGTTGCATTCCTTCTCTCGCGTCCCACAAGGTTAGTCCCAGACGGTGGTTTTGGTTGTGGCTCTCAGAGGAACATTGATGGTCATATATAGATGCACAATAGCTCGTAGTACACACACGTATGGGTACACTTGAAATTTTGAATTGCATTGGGTACTTTCCTAGTTTCTATACTGTATTTGTTTTGCTCCAATAATGCTTCGAACTTGCACTGTATACTTGATTATGTTCTTCTTCTTCGTATTCCTTGCTTTCCCAACATTTCGATTTTTGTTAAGTAATTTGTTAGATACTTGACATGTTTGGTGTTTCACAAAACCTCCAATGCTAGCTATCTGTCCGTAGTTGAGGAAGTCATTATGACATGAGAGTATGCAGGTAGAAATTTAGATTATTTTTGGAACATTTGGATATTTGGCTGCAGAGTATGCAGGTAGAAATTTAGATTTTTTTGGAAATTTATCATGACAAAGTAGGAAATTGGCAGAAATGACTTGTTTTCTACTGATTAATCGTTGGAAATTAATTAAATGGGAGAGGAAAAAAATAGTAGGAAGCCCACTATTGAGTGAATGAATGAATTGTTGGAGGACAAAAAGGACAAAAGACAAGAGGAATCCCACTATTGGGATAGTTGTTTTGTTGTGGTGATGGGTGTGAAATGAATGTGCAGTGTGTGAAAACAAAAGGCCAAGGGAACAGGTCATAGGTCTTAAAGCAGAAATGTCATTTGCCCTGTGGTTGGGCTTGTGCATGTGATGGTCTGACTTGCACAGTGAGGTGGATGCGTTTTGTTAATGTCAAATGTCTTTATCTTTATGTATTTTATAACACCTTAGACACACATTATGAATGAAAAAAATAGAGACTATGTTAGAAAGTTAGAAACATTTTTAGAGACTATGTATATACAGCAATAATTTGGTACATTATGTACACTGGAATCTAAATAAGATGTTTCTGGTTTCAGAATTTGGTACATTATGTACACTGCAATCTGTATGGTATGTTTCTGATTTTTGGTTTGAGAATTTATTTCATTGTTTCTGGTTTCCATTTGCTGGTCCAATATCATGGTGTGGTGGATATGAAATGTAAATAAGTGATGGGTGGGGTTTTGAGGAGTAAAGGAGTGGCACAAGTGAAATTTCTCACACATTGGAGCATCTTTTTTCATGCACACACATACACAATTTTTTTTATAATGATAATAAAAATAATAGGGGAAGTGACTTGCAAGTTCTGTAAAGTTAATTAAACCACTTTCATTTTTCCTTCCCCTTTATTTTGCATTCCAGATTTTCTTTTCTGTTTCCTTCTTTTTACTTTCTAGTAATGGTTTAATATTCTTTTAAAAATAACTCCAATGCAAATTATTGTTGCCCTTGCAGCTTCTTCGTTTCAAAATCTTCCATGGACTTAAGTAGTTACTAGTTGGCTATGGTTGGTTCAAGCTAACACTTTGTACACATTGAATATTGATATCAAGTCAATAATCATTAAGGAGATCTATAGTGTGCTCAAAGGTTGTGGGAATACTCACCATATAAATCTTGGAAACTTAATGACTTGGCAATAGCTAGCTTAAACTGTAATATTGGTTTATTTTCTGTTAGGCTAGAAGAATGCTATATATTAATTTTTGAATACATTATTAATGGATCATGTTTACATGAATCAGCAATTTCTTTTCCACTTAATCATAATTCAGCTCGAAATTTCTTTGATCCATTAATTTTACACAAAGCCACCTGCATTCACCACGCATCAAATATTCAAATTCAAACTA
>PYAF01005793.1:67971-80848 GCA_007407185.1 Glycine tomentella
TGGATCATGTTTACATGAATCAGCAATTTCTTTTCCACTTAATCATAATTCAGCTCGAAATTTCTTTGATCCATTAATTTTACACAAAGCCACCTGCATTCACCACGCATCAAATATTCAAATTCAAACTAGGTATCCATTGTACTCATTTCACAAGAAGAACTAGGTAGTTATGTATAATTGTCCTTTGAATCTAGAATGTGTTCCCCTCAACGCCATTCACACCTACACCAGACAAGGGCATGCCTTTGGATTCCTATATCATGTATTGCATATAGGTATTCATTAAGGAAAAACGCCAAACTTAATCATCCTAAGCAATCAATTAATTTTTTTGAGGTGTTTCGTCCAAATAGTAAAATGGAGGGGGAAATAAAATAAACATGAGTTAATTTTGATTGTTGCAGATTGCATGGGATGATGCTCAAAGGCTTGCAAGAAGGCGTCTTAATCGTGAACAAGGCCGTAACGATGCTAATGCTACTTTGAAACCTTTCAAAGATAATACTTCCAGAATCACTTCTGAAATGCAACTTTGGTCGGAGGAGGATGATAACTCTAGGAACCTTTATGTTGTCCTAATCAGGTATTATATTCAGTTCCGTTCTGAGTCCTGATTTCACATTCCTTTTTCATACTTAGTTTACACTTTATGCTAAAGATTCTCTTCCAATTGTAAAGTTAATTTAGTGATAGATTTAGTTTGGGGACAAGATGTGGCCTTGATCCACAATGATCCAAAACATAAGTAGTTATTTCAGCTGTCCAAGCAAAAAAAGTAGGTATATCGGCTCCAATATTTTCTATTCAAGCAAAAAATTTCAATAGCCAACTTTTTGTGGATGGTGCTCTAGGTCACATTGTTACATATTTATGTCACATTGTTACATAATTAATTGAAATGCATGTAAAAATTTATATCGGTGAAAACGGCAAATTTAAATAAATAATACAAATTAAATAAATAATTCGAAAAATAGGACTGTTTTTAAAAAAATTTGAAATCTGATGCTGTCAAACATGCCTAAATTAGGCTGTTTAAACACGCCCAAATTTGGGCGTGACCACTTTCGTTGCTAATTCGGTCGCTAACACTTTTTGCGACCGTGGTTAGCGACCACTTTTATTTAAATGTTTGTGACCACATTGTTTTGTCACAAAAAGTGTTAGCAACTGAATAGAGACCGAAATTAACGTACGACTTTAAAATCAATTTTTTAATTTACAATATAATTTTTTTCAATTTTTGAAATTAGTGTTGTGACCATAATATTGTGATTTTTTAATTTTTTAACTGAAATTGTTTAAAAATTTTTACAGTATAATTTTAATTTTGATAAATAGATATACCAAAAAAACATTACCTAATTTGAGTTAATTTTTTTTATCAACTTTGTTGTTTTTATAACTGAATTTCATAAAAATGGTATCTATTTTAATTTTACGAAGCATTAATTTTTATGAAAATAACTTGTGTCAAGATATACTTTTTGAGTTTTTGATTTTGGTTCAATTTTTTTTAAGATTTGAGTCAAAATTCAATTTAATCTGTTCAAATTCATTACTGCATATAATTTTTAATTGACCTATGATTTTTTAAGTTGATATTTTTATTTTTACATCTTAATGTCTGCAAAAAAATTAGCCCAAATTAAGCGTACGATATGTCCTTCAAACGGTCATAACTTTTGATAGAAATGTCTGATCGAGACTTACTTTATGTCAAAACGCTAAAAATTAAGAGAAGTAATTAAAAAAAAATAAAAATAGCATTAAATTAACTAATTAAATAATTAAAAAAGTAGACTGTTTGAAAATTTTTGGCTGATTGAATCCTAAATCGTAATTTTGAGGCACTTAGAGATTTTTTGGAAAAAAATAGTTGACCAAATCCGCTTCGGAGAATTTGCCTAGGCCTTCCTCTTTCAATTTTGAACGTTTTGACACAAACTACGCGTTAATCGAACATTTCTATCAAAAGTTATGACCATTCGAAGTTCACTCAACACTGCGCATGCATGACACGTGTCACAACCAGTTGAAACACGCCTAAATTGGGCGTGTTTAAACACGCCCAAATTAAACGTGTTTGACTGCCTCAGATTTCGAAATATTTTGAAAACAACCCCAAATTTAAAATTATTTATTAAAAAGTATTATTTATTTAAATTTGCCTGGTGAAAACTTGATTCTGTACAAAAATTTAGATACCAGGAATCTTGATCCCATTTATGCACTGGTAAGATGAATTTAATTTGTATGTTTGTAAGGATTTAATTTAACTTTATTGTAACTAAAAATGTTTTGTAAATTTAAAGATCTAGTTACAGACTTTTAAAATATAGAGATCTATTTAAAAGTTTTCAAAACAATAGATTAATTTAACGAATATTTAACTATATGAAAGAATTAATAAGAAATAATTACTAAGTGATTATAATGAAAAGCTAAACCAAGTATGATATTCTTGAACTTTGTGCATTTTACTAAATAAAAAATTAAAATTATTTTTTATTTAAAACTTTTACCTATGATGATTAATGAGTTTAATCATAATGAAATAACTGTATAAAATAATTTTATATTATCGTCTATTCACAAATTATCATTACTATAACACATTACATTGACAATTTTTTAGTTATTATTTTTATAGATTTAATGTTGTCACTGTAGTATTCATGGTTTGGTACGAGGAGATAATATGGAACTTGGGAGAGATTCTGACACTGGTGGTTAGGTACCTGTTTGCTTTCACTGCTATATTTGTATTTCATGGTCAATTTTCATTTTGGGTACAGCAAATTGTCCAGGAGGGCTAGGGTCTGGGTAACACACTTTTTTTAATATATTTTTTATTATTGATTAAAATTTATTGATAAGTATAAACTAGTACAAAATTATGAGTAAAATTCATTAAGTAAGAAATGATACTTACAAAATTTGTTGATTTTTAATAAATTTTAACCAATAATAATAAAAAATCTGTTGATGATGTAACAAAAAGAAAATGACATGCTAAAAAGAAAGAGTGCGTTGGAGAAGTATTGTTGCCATTTCTCTTTGTCCAATAACATTTCTTTTGTCCTATAACATTATGCCTTGTTAAGAACCAAACTTAAGCATAATAAACCGTTTCATGCTATTTTTGTTTCTCTAGACATGTTGACAAATTGCGACATAGGAGAATTATGTCCTCAACGGCCATGACAGATCAATTAATTTCAGGTGAAATATGTAGTGGAACTTGCTCGTGCTCTAGCCAACACAAAAGGAATTTACCGTGTTGATCTATTGACTAGACAAATAGCTTCACCAGTAGAAGTGGACTCTGGCTATGGAGAGCCTATTGAGATGTTGTCAAGCCCCTCTGATGGCAGTGACTGGGGGGGAGCATACATCATTCGCCTTCCATGCGGACCTCGTGATAAGTAATTACCACGCATGAGTTTCCATTCGGGGTATGGTCATAAAATGGATCTTGATTAGTACAACTCATTTGATTCTTGCAGGTACATACCAAAAGATTCACTTTGGCCTCACTTGCCTGAATTTGTGGATGGTGCTCTAAGTCACATTGTTAACATGGAAAGAGTTTTAGGGGAGCAAGTGAATGGTGGGAAGCCAACATGGCCTTATGTTATCCATGGTCACTATGCTGATGCCGGGGAGGTAGCAGCACACTTATCTGGTGCATTAAATGTGCCTATGGTGCTCACGGGGCACTCGTTAGGCCGGAACAAGTTTGAGCAGTTGTTGAAGCAAGCTTGGCTCTCTAGGGAGGCCATAAATGCAACCTACAAGATCACGAGGAGGATTGAGGCTGAGGAGTTAGGTGTGGATGCTGCTGAAATGGTTGTCACTAGCACAAGGCAAGAGATTGAAGAGCAATGGGGACTGTATGATTGGTTTGATCTCAAGTTGGAGAGGAAGCTTAGGGTCAGGAGAAGACGCCGAGTGAGTTGCCTTGGAAGACACACGCCAAGGATGGTGGTATGCACAAATGTCACTATCTTCTTTTCAAACAATGTTCACAGATGCATAAGTGTGTGTGTCCTGCTGAATCTTGTCATCAGGTAATTCCTCCAGGCATGGACTTCAGTTATGTCACAACACAAGACTCGGTGGAAGGTGAGGGGGACCCCAAATCACTCATTGGATCTGACAGAGCTCAAAGCAAAAGGAACTTGCCTCCAATTTGGTCTGAGGTCTTAAAATCTTCCCTACAACTACCATCTTTTCACCAGAGCAATTCTTGCATTGCATGAATACAACCAATATAAAGCAGAACCAATGAAAAAATTCTAGATAATATTAAAAAAAACTTCAGCATGAACTTCTTTTTTTTTTTGTTTTTTATTATTACTTAAATATATTTTGAGTTTTAGATTGGTTGTACTTGTAAATATTGTGATCATATCAAGAATTACTTTTTTTACCAATGCTTTTGAGAATAAAAACATGGAGGGATTATTTAATGAATAAAGAATTATAACCTTTTCTCCTTAAATATTTATACCTGTATCTCAAGATGAGTTATGATGTGCCCATGCAGATAATGAGATTTTTCACAAATCCTCACAAACCAACAATACTAGCCTTGTCCCGTCCTGACCCGAAGAAAAATGTCATGACTTTGCTCAAGGCTTTTGGGGAAAGCCAGGCCCTAAGAAAACTAGCTAACTTGGTGAATTTTCCATTTATATTTTGAAAACATGCAGATTTGCCATATCATATGATTATCAGCTTGTGATCAAGCAATATCTTTCTGCTTTTATGGCAGAACCTCATACCTGGCAACAGAGATGACATTGAAGAAATGTCTAACAGCAGCTCTACTGTTCTTACCATGGTGCTCAAACTCATTGACAAGTATGATTTGTATGGTCAAGTGGCTTATCCCAAGCATCATAAGCAATCTGAAGTTCCAGAAATATATTGTCTGGCTGCAAAGACTAAGGTGCATTCTTTGAAGAAAAATTGATAACGCCTGATTTTGTATTGACTTTGATAAGATGTGAAATCTAGTCTATTCTTTGTACAAAGTCATTAGATTATAAATACAATATTTCAACTTGGTAGACAAAGCAAAGAAACTAGGTTAATATTACATTGATGGTAGTATAAAAACTTGAATGCAAAATAGGTGGAGCTTAGTTCTCAATCCTATTAAACTCATTTATTAAATAATCAAATCTACAAGTATTAATTATTGTCTTAACAGTTTATCTGACTTCAACTGCCTCGTCTTTTTTGAACATTATATTTACTAACAGTAACACATGGGGGTTTTGTCTCTTGAAGGGAATTTTTATCAACCCAGCCCTGGTGGAACCATTTGGTCTCACACTAATCGAGGTAACCACTAAACCACAAGAGGTTATTATTTCACATAGATAATAGGCTCAGTGGCATTCAGCTTATGAAATATTAACAGAATTCAGTTATATGGAAAATATGAAAATTACATGACCTTCCTTGTTCCTCCCACCCTACAGGCTGGAGCTTATGGTTTACTTGTTGTTGCAACAAAAAATGGAGGGCTAGTGGATATTCTGAAGGTATACTATAAATCCTTTTTGTGCTATTTTTACATTTCACTTACTACATGTTTCATTTTTTCAGACGATTAGTCAATTCATGGTCAAGGTAATCATTAACAACACTTTTGCAACTTCCTATTTAATTTAATCATACTCGTTTACTATCATGTGTTGCATCTAATGATTGCAGGCACTCAACAATGGACTCTTGATTGATCCACATGACCAGAAAGCCAAAGAAGATGCACTGCTAAAGTTTGTTGCAGACAAAAATCTTTGGCTAGAATGCTGCAAAAATGGCCTAAAAAACATCCATCGGTTTTCTTGGCCTGAACACTGCCGCAACTACCTCTCCCATGTTGAGTATGGCAGGAACTGCCGCTCCACACCCCGCTTGGAAATTACACCAATTGCTGAAGAATCAATAAGTGACTCATTGAGAGATGTAGAAGACATTTCTTTTAGATTCTCCACAGAAGGAGACTCCAAGCTGAATGGAGAGATGGACCCTGCAGCAAGGCAGAAGCAAATTATTGAAGCAATGATGTGCAGGGTCTCTTCCACTGGCAATTCTAATGCCAGTTGTTACTTTCCTGGTAGGAGGCAAAGGCTTGTTGTGGTAGCTGCTGATTGTTATGATAGTGATGGAAATATAGCCAAGAAGGGTTTTCAGGCAGTTGTCATAAATGTGATGAAAGCCGTGCGACCAGGCATCAGATCAGGCAGGGTTGGTGTGGTGTTGCAAAATGGTTTAAGTTTTCAAGAGACAATTGAAGCATTGAACAGCTTCCAAGTGAACATAGAAGAATTTGAGGCTGTGGTTTGCAACGGTGGAAGTGAAATGTATTATCCACGGAAAGATTTAATGGCTGATGCTGATTATGAGGCCCATGTTGAGTATGCATGGCCAGGTGAGAATATAAGATCAACAATACCCATGCTTGCTAAAGTTGAAGATGGAGAGGAGAATGACATCGTTGTTAATGCATATTAATGTAATTTATTACCTGTTTTAATAGGTTTATAGCTGTATTATTTTATAACTTGTACATATCCTAGCTATTAGGAAATCTCCTATAATCTCTCCCCTGTATATCTCCTGTAATAGGAAATCTCCTATAATCCCTCCCTTCCTTATATAACTCCGGTAATCTCTCATCTCCTTGAAAGGCACATGTCTTGCTGTCTACTTAAGAAAGAAAGGCCACAGAAGGCAGACAAGTTTTTCCAAAAGAAAAAGCTCTTGTCATATTGTAATATGTTTTCTGGTCTCTTGATATTTTGACATGGTATCAGAGCTACAACTCTGAACTGTGGTCAGCTCTTGTGTTCTGGTCCATAGAAATGTTATTCTTGTCTTGTGATCTTGCGGGTGTCTTCGTGATTTGCAATCAGGTTTTGTTTCAAGTCTATGCCCTCTGTTTGTGCATTTTCCTAGGTTTCTGGTTTTGTTCTTGTGTTCTGTCATTGCTTTAATTGTTGTTCCTTATTACTCCATCATGTCTTATGATAAGTTCGATTCCTTTCTTGTTCGGTTTAATGGAAAAAATTATTCTTCTTGGGAGTTTCAATTCAAATTATTTGTCAAAGGGAAAGAATTATGGGGTCATATTGATGGAAAAAAACCAGAACCTACAAGTCCAGAGGATTTGGCAAAATGGGAAATCAAAGATGCCCAAATCATGACCTGGATACTTAGCTCAGTTGAGGCTCACTTTATTCTTAATCTGAGGCCTTATAAAACTGCTAAGGAAATGTGGGATTATTTGAAAAAGTTTTATAATCAAGAAAACATAGCAAGGAGGTTTCAATTGGAGTATGAGATGGCTAATTTTGCACAAGGACGTCTCTCAATTGAGGAATATTTTTCTGGTTTTCAAAATCTTTGGACTGAATATTCAAACGTTATTTATGTTGATATCTCTGACGAAGCCCTCTCTGCTGTCCAAAAAGTTCATGAGACCAGCAAGAGAGACCAATTCTTGATGAAGCTGTGATCTGACTTTGAAGCCACTCGTTCTAATTTGATGAACCGCGACCCAATACCAACTTTGGATGCTTGCTTAAGTGAACTTCTTTGAGAGGAACAACGCATAGCAACTCAAGCAGCCATGGAACACAAAACCAATACTAGTGCACCTGTTAATGTGGCCTATGCAGCACAAGGAAGGAATAAAAGCAGAGATATGCATTTTGTCCAATGCTACAATTGTAAAGGATTTGGTCATATTGCAAAGGATTGCCCACAAAAATTCTATAACTACTGCAAGCAGCGAGGGCATATCATCACAACTTGTCCTATTCGATCTGAAAGGAAGCAAGGAACCGCTTATCATGCCTCTGTTGGTGCCTTTAGTTCTACTACATTGCCTGTTTCAACTTCTATTGCAAACACACTTACTCCTGAAATGGTACAACAAACGATTGTTTCTGCATTTTCTACCTTTGGGCTCTCAGGTAATCTTAATTTTTCTTCTAAACCTTGGTACCTTGATTCTGGAGCTTCTAACCATATGACCAATTCTTCTATGTCTCTTTCCAATGTGCAAAATTATAATGGAAATCAGAAAATTCACGCAGCTGATGGCAACTCTTTGCCTATCAGTGCTATTGGTGATATTTCACCTTCCTTGACTAATGTTTTTGTGTCTCTCAGTCTTTCCACAAATCTTATTTCTGTTGGCCAAATGGTTGATCATGATTATAATGTTCAATTTTCTCGTTCTGGTTGTTGTGTGCAGGATCAAGTGTTCGGGAAGATAATGCTGAAGGGACCTAAAGTGGGACGACTCTTTCCACTACACTTATCTTCTTCCACAATTTGTCCTACCTTTCCTTTACTTTCTCTAGTCTGTATTGATGATAGATAAATAAATAAAATGTGGCATAATCGTATAAGGCACCCCAATTCTCATGTACTTAGTACCTTGTTAAAATCTGGTTCCTTGGGCAATATAGATTTTTCTGTTCCTTTTGACTGTACTACTTGCAAACTTGGCAAAAGTAAAGTTTTACCCTTTCCAAATAATGCATCTTGTGCAACCCATTGTTTTGACATTATTCATAGTGATGTTTGGGGGATTTCACCTGTTGTTTCTCATGCAGGTTATAAGTATTTTGTTACTTTCATAGATGACTACAGTCGATTTACGTGGGTATACTTTCTTCGATCTAAGGCAGAAGTTTTCTCTGTTTTTCAACGTTTTATCGCACTTCTTGAGACTCAATTCTCTGCCCACATAAAAATCTTAAGATCTAATTTTGGAGGAGAATATATGTCTAATGAATTTCAAAGTTTTCTTCAAAATCAAGGGATTATATCTCAGCGTTCTTGTCCATCCACACCACAACAAAATGGTGTTGTCGAAAGAAAGAATTGTCACCTTCTCGATGTAGTAAGAACACTTTTGCTTGAGTCATATGTTCTTCCTCGTTTTTGGTGTAAAGCACTTGCTACTGTTGTACATTTAATAAATCGGTTGCCTTCTCCTACATTACAAAATGATTCTCCTTTTTTAAAGTTATTTTGTCATTCTCCTTCATACTCTGATCTTCGTACCTTTGGTTGTGTTTGTTTTGTGCATCTTCCTGCTCATGAACGTAACAAATTTACTGCCCAATCTATTAAGTGTGCTTTTCTAGGATATACTATTACTCAAAAAAGGGTATGTTTGTTATGATCCACAGTCCCATCGTATTAGAATTTCCAGGAATGTGATTTTCTTTGAAAATTAATATTTCTTTCCATCGTTTATTGAACCACAATCTTCCTCTTTAACTCTTATGCCACATTTTTAAGATTCTTCACCAATTGTGGAACGGTTCAAGCCTGGTTTTGTGTATGAAAGACGTCGTCACAATGATCCCGGTCCTTTTCATGATTCTGCCCCGACACTCGATCTTGTCACTCCTGTCATACCTCTTCGCTGGTCCACTCGACCGTCTAAACCCCTGATTGGTATGGTTTTTATACACCTGTATCTCTATCAGCTACCTTGTCTTCTATTTACATTCCCTCTTGTTACAAACATGCTATGGAACATGAATGTTGGAAACAAGCAATGCAAGAAGAACTACAAGCACTTCAAGAGAATCACACTTGGGTCATTGTTTCTTGTCCTCCCACGGTCAAACCTATTGGAAGTAAATGGGTTTTCTCTATAAAGCTTCGTTATGATGGCTCTTTGGACCGCTACAAAGCTCGATTAGTAAACCTTGGTAATAAACAGGAATATGGGGTTGATTATGAGGAGACATTTGCTCCTGTTGCCAAGATGACTACAGTTCGAATTATCCTAGCCATTGCTGCTTCTAAATCTTGGCCGCTGCATCAAATGGATGTGAAGAATGCTTTTCTTCACATGAAACTTCCCTCTAGTATGTTTACTTCTTCTCCTAATGATGTTTGTAAACTTCGACGTTCTCTGAATGGGCTTAAACAGGCTCCTCGGGCTTGGTTTGAGAAGTTTCGTACTACGCTTCTTAATTTCTCCTTCACACAAAGTCAATATGATTATTCTCTCTTCTTCCACAAGTCTCCCATGGGTATAATTCTCATCTTGGTTTATATGGATGATCTAATCATCACATGAACTAATAATGGGTTGATTACTAAGCTTCAAGCTGTGCTACATGCAACATTCTGCATGAAAGATCTTGGACAACTCACATATTTTTTAGGATTGGAGGTACATCATCGATCCAATGGCATGTTTTTAAAACAACATGTAGATTCAAGATTTGATCACTTTGGCTGGTTTAAAAGGAACTACTTCAGTTGATACTCCTATGAAAGTAAATGTCAACTACAGGAAAGATGATGGGGATCTTTTGGCTGATCCAACTCTCTATCGGCGTTAGGTAGGAAGTCTTATCTACCTAATGACAACTCGACCCGACATTTTGTCTGCCTATGTCTTCTCCTCGACATCTTCATTTTGCTGTTGTTCGTCGCATTATCCGCTATCGTATAGGGTCCCCTACACGTGGGTTATTCTTTCCTCGCGGCTCACCGTTACAACTTATGGCATATAGCGATGTTGATTAGGCAGGGTGTCCAAATACACGTCGGTCTACTACAGGTTGGTGTATGTTTCTCGGAGGTGCCCTCATTTCTTGGAAATGTAAAAAGCAGGATTGTGTTTCTAAATCTTCTACTGAGGCTGAATATCGTTCCATGTCTTCTGCTTGTTCTAAATTTGTGTGGTTACACAGTCTTTTAGAGGAGCTAGGATTTTCACAGCCTAACTCTACCCCTCTTCATGTTGATAATACAAGTGTTATTCAGATTGCTGCAAATCCTATGTTTCGCGAACGTACCAAGCATATTGAGGTTGATTGTCATTATATCAGGGAAGTCTTGACTAGTAAAGTCATCTCTCTTCCTTACATCTCCACAGATCTTTCAAGTGGCTAATATCTTTACCAAAGCTATGACTAGACAGCGCCATCAGTTTCTTGTTGGCAATGCTGGTTGACTTACCAGCATCAATTTGGGAGGGGGGGATGTTAATGTATATTAATGTAATTTATTACGTGTTTTAATAGGTTTATAGCTGTATTATTTTATAACTTGTACATATCCTAACTGTTAGGAAATCTCCTATAATCTTTCCCCTGTATATCTCCTGTAATAGGAAATCTCCTATAATCCCTCCCTTCCTTGTATAACTCCGGTAATCTCTCATTTCCTTGAAAGGCACATGTCTTGCTGTCTACTTAAGAAAGAAAGACCACAGAAGGCAGACAAATTTTTCCAAAACAAAAAGCTCGTCATATTGTAATATGTTTTCTGGTCTCTTGATATTTTGACAATCGTAGAGTATGCTAGTGCTTGCAGTTCAAGGTGCTACTCCTATAGTGTGAAGCCAGGAGCTATGGTAAGATAACTAGTTCCTAAAGAAACCTGAATCTGTCTTGTTTGTTGAAAATGGTACCTCTTTGATGAACATTTTTGAAGGTTAAACTATTCACTTGGTCTTTATAGTTGTTTTGTTGTTCCTATTTTAAGTTTTAGTCCATAATTTTTTGTAGCGATATATCACCGTCATAAAATTTTTGTAGAGGTTTTATATTGCCAAAAAATTTTCTCTGGTATTAGTGCTAAGGAGTAAGGACCAAAACATAACTATTATCAATTTATGTATGTATGTATAGGGACTAAAACTAACAGTTTTCTCATGCAAGGATTAAAACTTAAAATAAAGACAACTATAAGAATCAAGTAAATAGTTTAACTTTTTTAAATGTTGTAACTTATTTAAGATGACAAATCGCAGATCCAAAAGATAGATGACCTTCGCCAAAGGTTTTGAATGAGAGGTTTACGCTGTAACATGGTCTCTACACATGCAGGATTGAGATTTAATGTGATACAATTGTTTGCTTCAAGAAAACAAGCACTAAGGTCTGGAACACAATTGACTCTTCCCAACACATTATATGTAGGAACTTCAAATGTACATAAAACTAGATGTAAAATAAATGACCTTATGACATTGTTCTTGTCTATGAATTTAGGTATCTGTCAGTTAAGTGGGGAATTGATCTATCCAAAGTGGTTGTATTTGTGGGAGAAAAAGGTGACACGGATTATGAAGAACTAGTGTCTAGCATACAGAAGACACTTGTTTTAAAGGGGGCTGTTGAATATGTAAGAAAACTTAATAATCTAATAATGCATAAACAACATAAGCAATTAGATTAAGTGCGGAAAAATTAAGATCATAAATACCTCCCACCATTGCTCACGGTTTTGAGTCTTTGGATTGCACTGAAGATCTCTCTTGAGTCTTCTAAACTTTGATTCTAAAGCACTAAATGGTGTATATGCTGATGTATATAGAATGAGTTCAGGGACCCAAGACGGCTATAGACACACTTATTTATAGACCCCTTGCCATCAAAGGGTCAGTCACAATGTGCTAAAAGAAGAGACGTTAATGTTGCAAAAAAACAGGGGATATGGGTAGTGGTTAGTTTCCTGAATTATTGTTGACCACTATCAGGTTGGTTACAGATATTTTGTCATTTCAAAATAAAAACCAACATTCTCCCACTTGGTCGACATGTCCCTTAATTTACATAACAAGAAATAAAATGAATAAATCATGGCGATAAGTCCTCTAATATATACGCGAGTAGTACCTTCCATGTATTACATTGCATTATATTTCTCAAGCCCATACAACTTAATGAATAAACCCAATGTTTATTCTAGGTCCAAACTTAATTGATGTTTCTCAGAATAAATAACTGTAGATGCGCATAAACTGAATGAAAAACATCACAATAGAGTTTCTTAATATCATTCTTACAATGAAAATCACATATGG
>PYAF01005793.1:80948-101301 GCA_007407185.1 Glycine tomentella
ACCTTCCATGTATTACATTGCATTATATTTCTCAAGCCCATACAACTTAATGAATAAACCCAATGTTTATTCTAGGTCCAAACTTAATTGATGTTTCTCAGAATAAATAACTGTAGATGCGCATAAACTGAATGAAAAACATCACAATAGAGTTTCTTAATATCATTCTTACAATGAAAATCACATATGGGAACCAAGTTTCATCCTTTCCACATGATCCTTAAATTTGAATGTGGCATGCCCTTAGTTAAAGGATCGACAATCATTAATTTAGTGCTAATTTGTTAAATAACCACTATATTATCTTTAACATATTCTCTTATGGCTAGATACTTAATGTCGATGTCCTTGCTTCGACTACAACTTTTGTTATTCTTAGCCATATAAACAGCATTTGAATTATCATAGTATATCTTCAATGACTTAGAAATGGAATCTACAACTCTAAGCCCGGAAATGAAACTCCTTATCCATACACCATGTAAGGTAGTGTCAAAATAATAAACGAACTCAGCCTCCATCGTGGAAGTTGCAGTCAAGGTCTGCTTGGCACTTCTTCAAGACACAGCTCCACTGGCTAGCATAAAAATATATCCCGAAGTTATTAACTTTAACGCAGCCAGTGTAGTCTGAATCTGAGTAGTCAATCATTTCCAAATTGTCAGTCCGTCTGTGCATAAGCATATAATCCTTAGTTTCCTAAAGGTATCTTATCACTTTCTTTGCAACTTTCCAGTGGTCAAAACCTTGGTTTCTTTGATATCTCCTTAACACTCCAACCGGAAAAGCAATATCAGGTCTTATGTAGACCTGAGCATACATAAGGCTTCCAACAGTCGAAGCATACGAAATGTTCTTCATTTGTTCCCGCTCAAGATCATTTTTTGGGCATTGGCTTAAATTAAACCTGTCACCCTTCATAATGAGAGCTAAACTTGTTGAACAATCACTCATTCTAAATCTTTCTAAAGCTTTGTCAATATAGGTCTCTTGAGACAAACTAAGAACACCTCTTACTTTGTCTCTTGATGTCAATAACATAAGAGGCATCATCCATATCATTTTCAGCTCCAATAGTATAGTCAGATTCTTGTAGATGCACAACAAAGTCACTCGATATCGCTGATTTCTTTATTCTAGTAGATCTCCTTAATGTTGTTTCATTATCTTCTTGAGGAACTTGTTGTTCAATTGGTTGATTAACAATTTCTTCTTGCTCTTCATGAACAACTTGATCAACTAGATTATCAGCAGATTATGGATCTTGAATGATAGGTTGCACAACACCCGGTTGAGCTGGGAGGGTATTATTAATAACAACCAATCTAAGATTTAAAGTGGATGGTTGAGTAACTGAATGATCTTTCTCATAAACAAAATTTCTGGATTGATCGCTCCCACTAATCAAGTCATTCTCAAGAAATTCAATATTTCTTGATTCCACAATCCTTGTACTTTGAAATGGACAATACAAATTGTACCCCTTAGACCTTTCAGCATATTCAATGAAGTATCCACTAATTGTCCTTGGGCCAAGCTCCTTTTCTTGTGGGTTATATATTTTCACTTCAGACGGGCATCCCCAAACGCATACATGTCGCAAACTCGATTTCCAATTCTTAAATTACTCAAATGGTGTCTTTGGGACAACCTTAATTGGAACTCGATTCAATATGTACATTGCCGTCTTTAGTGCTTCAGTCCATAATGACTTAGGAAGCTTGGAAATACTAAGCATACTTTGCACCATGTCCATTAAGGTTCGGTTTCTTCCTTTTTGTCACACCTTTCTGATCCTGAGAACCAGGCATAGTGTACTGGGCAACAATCCCATGTTCTTGAAGAAACTTCACACATAAATCAGGTGCTTGTCCATTCTCCGTGTATCTACCATAATATTCATCACCTCTATAAGATTTCATGAACTTAATTTGCTTTCCACATTGTTTCTTCACTTCGGCCTTAAAAACTTTAAAGACATCTAAAGCTTCATCTTTAGAATGAAGTAAGTAAAGATACATATATCATGAATAATCCTCTATGAAGGTGATAAATTATTTCAGACTACTTGCGTCCATGTCTGGACAAAAAAATATTTGTGTGTATGATTTCTAATAGATTTGAGTTCCTCTTTGCACCTTCTTAGACTTGTTAGTTTGCTTACCCTTAATGCAATCTATACAAGTATCAAAATCAGCAAAATCCAAAGCACTAAGTACCCCTTCATTTACCAATATCTTAATTCTCTCGATAGAGATGTGTCCTAATGTTAGGTGCCACAACATAGAGAAATCCTCATTCATAACACATCGATTCATGCAACATTAACATGCATAGCATCATCAGTGGTATCATTTTGCAAATTAATATAGAAAAGACCATATTACAAATCAATCCACCATGTGTTATGATTAATCATATTAGATTCATAACAAACTAAATAGGTAGGCATACATTTCTTTTCCAAACCATAGCTTGAACTTAGGACAGTCTTTCTTCATGGTCCCCTTCTTTTTATAGAAGAAACACCTGGATTATTTCTTAATTCTAGCTTGAGGTGGTATTTTACCACTTCCCTTGTTCTTATGGCCTTTCTTATTATCCTTCCTTTCAGTCATCATAAGAGAACTCTCTCCTTGTTCCAACTGCAACCTCCCCTCTTTCTGAACACACATGGTCATGAGTTCATTAATAGATCATTTATCTTTATGTGTTGTCAGATATTTTAAAGGGATCATATGGTACTGGGAGAGTATTCAGAATAAAATACACCAGAAAAGAGTCAGACATGTCCACCTCTAGAGTTTTTAGTTGAGCTGTAATGTCCCTCATATGCATGATGTGCTCACGCACACCCCTCAAAGTATTGAGCTTCATGGAAGAAAATTTCATTATTAAGGTATTTGTCAATGTCTTTCCTGAAGTTTCAAATTGTTCATCAATTTACTTCAGGAGTACTTTCACATTGTCATACTGTTCAACTGAGCCCTTAATATCAGCTTATATTTTAGTCTTAATGAACATCACACAGAGTCAGTTAGATCTTTGCAATATTCATACAGATCCATCTCCTGTGGTTCACCGTTCTCTATAATTGCTATTGGCTCAACTTTCAAGATAGTATAATCAATGTTCATATACCCTAACGTTAGCAAAATCATTTCCTTCCAGATAGAAAAAATAATCTCCTCTCAATTCCGGGACAACAATTTTATTAATAGGTTGTATAGTTGCAAAATAATTCAACATATATGTTTATCCTTAAAATTTGAGACAAAAATAATGTATCATGCTTTACCAACGTAAGTCATGCTTATAAAATTATGAATTTAGCGACCTAAATTTGCCTGTGGGCTAAAATTTTAATTCAATTAAATTCACATAAACATTATGATAAAACTATCAAGTTATATTTCTTGATCCTTGTGGGCAAATCAAAAAGATATAATTTAACATCTTATCCTAATTAATTATACAAAAATATAATAGAAATTCCTGTGGGATAATATCTACTATATTATATTATGATTAATTACAATTAATATTATTTACCTTATGCGATCTAGAAATTCTTAATATATAATTTAAATAATTAAATTTGTTGTTGCTAGGCTTTAATCAATTAAATTATAAAGATCACTAAATATTATCTAATTTTCAAAATTAATTTTATTGTAATTAACCATAAACAATAAAATTAAATAATCAATCATTCAAATTAATCAACTTAATATTACATGTATAGAAAAACATAAATTAATACATGTAATGACAGAATAACAATATATCATGTGAACATATATCACAAAATATTCTCTTATAAATACAAATTAATATATGTAGTGAGTGAAGTAAATGAACCACATACAGAAAAGGTTTCCAAGTTTCCAAGATATAAACTGAATATCTAAACATTCCTTTATGAAGTTAAAAAATATAAACTGAATATCTAAATATTCCTATCTTTATGAAATAAAAAAATATAAACTGAATATCTAAATATTCCTATCTTTATGGAATAAAAAGACATTAACTGAATATCTAAATATTAATATCTTTATGGAATAAAAGATATAAACTAAATATCTAAATATTCCTATCTTTATAGTCATTTATTTGGTTTACGAAGATCAAAATAAAAGTTCAGCAACGCAAATAGCGTAAATGACAATAGTAATAATAACATAAATAAAAATACAATTCAGTGTCAGAATGTGAAATTTTCAAATCATAAACGGTGTCACACAATATCACTTTAAACCAAATGTGAATGTGAATCGTGACACAAAAATCAAGATTTGAATACGGGTTAATTTCACAAAACTCAAAGCCACGAAATTGAAACATATTTCATTGATACTATTGTATTCGATCTTCAAACTGGTTGACTCAACCCAGTTTCAACCAAAATAAAAATCCAGTGATTTTCTCAGTCATTTTCAACACCCAAATCCATGTTTTAATTTATAAAAAGCTTAGAAATTCAATTTCCATATGATTCTAAGGCTTCTTAATAATTAAAACGTTCAAATAAAATACTCATATTTCAATGAAACAATATTTGACATGTATGAGTGTCAAACAAAAGCAAGGCAGAAGTAAAACGGGCTTTGATACCAAATGTAAGTAAACTTAATAATCTAATCATGCATAAACAACATAAACAATTAGATTAAGTGCGAAAAAATTAAGATCATAAATACCTCCCGTCATTGCTCACAGTTTTGAGTCTTTGGATTGCACTGAAGATCTCTCTTGAGTCTTCTAAACTCTGATTCTAAAGCACTAGATGGTGTATATGCTGATGTATATATATGAGTTCAGGGACCCAAGAAGACTGTAGACACACTTATTTATAGACCCCTTGTCATCAAAGGGTCAGTTACAGTGTGCTAAAAGAAGAGACGTTAATGTTGCAAAAAAAATATGGAATATGGATAGTGGTTAGTTTCCTGAATTATTGTTGACCACTATCAAGTTGGTTACAGATATTTTGTCATTTCAAAATAAAAACCAATAGAATATGGTAGTGAAAGGATTCTTCGCAGTGAAGACAGTAACAAAAGAGAAGACGTGTTCTCCCAAGATATCCCCAACATTATCTATGCAGAGAAGAGCTATGAGGACTGTGATATTTCAGTAATTCTGGAGCATCTCAAAGTTTCATGATTTCTGTTTTGGTCACTATTTCTAAATTTCATCATCCATGAACTTAGAAATGACTACAAGCCAAGAGAGGGAATAAAAAAAAAAAAAAACCATATACTAGAAGGTATACCAGGACTTCAATAATATACAACACATACGTCTCCAACGTGATTTGTCTCTCCAAGATGCTATAAAAACTGCAAGGGAATTGCAACCAGCATTATAACATATCATTAGCAAAAGTAGCATCAATAATACTCTCGTTACTTACTCATTCTTGTGAAGTTGATCACCTAAGGTAACAACTTTGAACTCTTCCTTGATCCACTCCTCGTAACTGTGACTACTAAAACGTCAGCAATCTATGCCTGTGAAGCATTGGAATTTAAATTGAAAGGGAAAACGAATAATTGCAGAGGAAGGTGGCATTGTACATGAGAACAGACAACCCTAGCATATAAGATTCAAGTATTGTATGAACATAAATTTAGTAGGTGAACTAGCATGATACCCATACCTTTGTGTAGGAGCAAATTCAACGCGAGTTTGTATATAAAAAACATAATACCATGCAAAATAGGAATAATCATATGAAAATCAAATTTAATATATTCAAGTAAAAATAAAAAGACAAACATGATGAATTATTTTGTATATAATAATATGAGACTTAAATATGTCTTGGATTCTTCATAAATTAACAAATTTTGTTTTTAGTCCCTAATAATTTTTTGTGTTTGAGTCCATAAAGAAACAAAATTTTTGGTTTGGTCCTTGTCATTTTGTGCCAATTAAGATAATCTCATTGTCAAATAAAAATTGCACAAATATTTGTTATATTCTATTGACATTCTTGGATAACACCGTAACAAAGTTCTCAAGCATCGTAAGGGTTTGCCACTAGTGTGTATATATATAAAAGTGACAATTACACATGAAAATGAGACACGACGGGAATGAGTATGTAGTTTCATGTCCCCGTCCCGGTCCCCATTCCCACTCTCGTCCTCATCTTTGTTCCTGATTTTTGTTGGAAATAAAATTTTGTACTCAAATATTTTATTACTATAGAAAAATATAATTTTTATTATTATTTCGAGTCAATATGACCAAAGTATGAAGCACCATCTCTGATCCAGAGTAACTTCAAGCATCATTTTGCACTTTGAGCAACAAAATTGTTTCTTGCTTTTCTTTAAAATATTTCCAGCATTTCCAAGTTCGGCTTTTGGTAAATAAAAAGGTCTTTGCTTAACATACATGTTTCCTAGTAAAACAAACCATAAAAATGACAAATCAATTTCATACAAATCAGATAATGGAAACTTAACCATCTGAGTAGGGAGAAAAGACTACAAGTAACTTTTATACGTAGAGAGGAAGAGAAAGAAACTGTAAAGAAAGGCACATTTGATGAAAGGATAAATCTTTCCCCAAATGTGGAGGAATTAAAGCTCCTCAAAGAGATTTTGCCCATAAAAATCCATGGGAGGAAGAGAGAAAGAGAGCGTTCTATGTAAGGAGAGTTTATTGTAAGACACCAACTCAAATTTTTTTATTAACACAGAAAAAATATAAATATTTTTTTATTTCCAGTTAATATGACCAGAGTATGAAGCACCGTCTTTGATCCAAAGTAATTTCAAGCACCATTTTGCACTTTGAGGAACAGAGTTGCTTCTTGTTTTTCTTTAAAATATTTCCAGCATTTCCAAGTTCGGCTTTTGCTGAATCCAAAGGTCTTGCTTAACATATATGTTTCCTAGTAAAATAAACCACAAAAATGACAAATCAATTTTATACATATCATAACAATTCGAGCGGGGAGAAAAGACTACAAGTAACTTTGATACCTGGATAGGAAAATAAAACAATGGTAAGATAAGGCACATTTGACGAAAAGATATGTGGAGGAATCACTAGAACAAAACTCCTTGAAGAGATTTTTCCCCGTAAAAATTCATGAGGAAAATGGATTGGATTTTAAATTTATATTCATATTTTTTAAAAAATAATTTAGATTAAAGATCCAATCTATTTAAATGGATATGGATTTAGATATATCCAATTTATATCCACTTAAATGTTATAGGATTTTTTTTACAAATTTTAGTTATTAAATGTTAAAAAGTAAAAATTTAGTACCTGTCCATTTAAGAGCTATTTTCAACCGATCTTGGTTAAGATTATTTTTTTTTATCAATATTGGTTAGTATATTTTTGGCATACCTCAACCAAAGCAATTTCGACAGATATCGGTCTAGACATTTTTAGACCGACATCAACCAAGACTATTTTTTTGTTGACATTAGTTAGTGTATTTTCAATCGATATTGGTCAATGATGTTTTTGGTCGATCTTAGGTAGGGTTACTTTTTAGTTGAGGTCGGTTAGGATTTTTAGTCGGTGCATTTTTTGGTCGACATTGATTAGGGATTTTTCGATCAACATCGACCGTGACTAATTTTTGGCCGACATTGGTTAGGATTTTTGTGACTAACATTGATAAGGTTTTTTTTTCCGATGTCAATCATTGATATTTTTTTGCCAACATTCGTTAGGACTTTTTTTGGTCGACGTTAACTATATTTTTTTGCTGATGTTGATTGAAACTATATTTTTGTTGGCAACAACTAGGATTTGTTGGTCAACATTAACAATGATTATTTCTTTTGACTGGCGTTCGCTAGGGATATTTTTTGTTGACATCAACTAGGATTTTTTCGATCGATGTTAATTGGGGAAATATTTTGGCCAACGACAACTAGGTTTTTTTGGCTGATGTCGATTAATGATTTTTTCAACTGATGTGGGCCAAAAAATAGTCTCGTTTGACGTCGACAAAAAAATCATAGTCGACGTCGAGTGAAAAACCTACTTGATGTCGATAAAAAATAATCTCGACAGATATTGACAAAAAAACCTAGTTGATGTCAGGAAAAAAATAGCATCAATTGATATCAGTAAAAAATAGTCTCAATCAATGTTGACTAAAAAATCTTATCAACATTAATCGAAAAATAGGCTCAACGATGACGGCTTAAAATCATCATTAGTTGATGTCGACAAAAAAATAGTCTCAATCAAAGTTGGCAAAAAAAATTAGATTTAAAAATCCAAACAAATATCCAATCCATATCCATTTTATATCCAATTAATTGGATTAGATTTAAAATGCAAAAAAATGGATTTGGATATGAAATTAATCCATTTAAATGGATTTAAAATGGATTGGATTGGATTGGATATAAATTATTTTACGGATATGGATTTTTTTGCTCAGCCCTACATCCAGTTGATTAAGCAACAGGTATCTATTGCAGCAATAATATAACATGGATTGAAGACGAGAAGAAATATAGGAGAAATTGAAATTTTGGAACCCATGTTGAAGACAAATATGGTCATATCATCAAGGGGAAGAAAATGGTAAGGAATAATTCTTATTGAATGATCACGTATTTGTACATTTTTTTTAATTAAGACTTTAAATTTTGATGCAATGGTCACAGGTGTGGAAAATAGAAATGGAAATTTCGGACCTTAGATTGAAAATATGTGTCACTGTTAAGGAGAAGAAAATTAGTTGATAGGATCATCAAAACCCTTTTACTTGTGTTTTTTTTTTTTTTTTTTTTATATAAAAAACTTAATAACTTTCTCCTTGTTAACCTAAGATCACCTTTGTCTTAAGACACTATAGACTGTTACATCTTTAACAAGTATATCAACTCGTATAATTAGCAAGTGAAAAGTTTAGAATCGTCTTCCAATGAATTTGCACAATACTTGGTAATATACACAAATTTTACTAATAAGACAAAATGATGATTGTTTTTAAAAGAAACTTAAAGATGCATAAAATGTAAAGCAAAACAAGATAAATTATGTAAATGGTTCTTTTAGGAATTTTGTCAAACAAGCAAATTGCATAAAATGGCTTTAACAAAACAACCACTTCAATTACTAACATTTAGCACTCACCACACAAAAGCAAAGGTAACTTATAACATAGATCACTTTAAAGTAAATTAAACCATGGATTTAAGGGGAAAAGGGGATTGGTTTAAGATGAAGTACCACTTTCTTGGAGGTAATGAGGCCAAATGTTTCACTCATGTCTATGTCTTGTCCAGATGTGTGAGTTGCAGGCAGCTTCCAATTGAACCAATAAAGAAGGTTGGCCAGCATATACTCAACAGAAGCAAGCCCAAACGTTATTCCGGGGCATGCCCTTTTCCCAAAACCAAATGGAATAAATTGCAAGTCTTGGCCTTTAAAATGAACCTGGCTGTTATCATGTCTCTCTGGAATGAACTCTTCAGGTCTTTCCCAAAACTCAGGGTCCCTCTGAATTGCCCATGCATTGACATATACCAGTGTTTTTGCTGGAATATCATACCTTCCCAGTTTCACACTAGATGCTGTCTCTCTAGGAGCCAAGAGAGGAGCAGGTGGATGTAACCTTAGAGTTTCTTTGACTACACATTTCATGTAGTCCATTTGGTTGATGTCATTTTCCTCTACTTTTGATTTATTCCCTACAAATTTTTTCACCTCATCCTGGGCTTTCTTCAATTTCATTGGATTTTTCATGAGCTCTGCAATAGCCCATTCTAGTGTTGCTGCGGTTGCCTCACTTCCTGCTACAAACATATCCTGAAATTATAAAAATAATATTAATAGTAATTCCAAACTCAACCTTTTTGTTAGGGATACAAAAATTCTTTGTTGTATTAGACTGTCCTGAAGTTAGCAATCTTCAATCATGAGCCTTAAAGACGGCTTACAATGATGCTTTATTTTTATATATTATTAGAATTAAAATATAATTTGGTCTAAAGTAACAACATATATTGTTCCGATCCCTCACATCTATAAATTAGTCCTTATAAGTGTCAACTTACGATCAAGTTTACTGTCAACTTGTAAATAACTTCATCCCTTTAAGGACTAATTTTTATAGACATAAAAAAACTTTCAAGACTAGAGCAATACAAATTACCACTTGGAGTGACCAAATTATTGTGTCTGCAAGTAAGTAAGCTAAAACAATTGAATTTGAAAAAGAAAGCCATAGGAGAGAAAAATAGAGAAACCAATAGAATTGATTTGATGTCATCGTTGGTGAGCTCAGTGTCAGGCATGAGGATGTCCACAAAGTCCTTCTCAGTGGAGCAGAGATCAGATACCCTCTGCATCGATCTTCTTATGCTCCGCAATTACCTGATCAAATAAGGCATCCAATGCTCCAAAAGTAGCCTTTAATTCTTGAATTTGGCCAGTTAGTAAATCAACCCAACCCAAGAAAGGAAAGCGATCCCCCACAGTGACAACTCCAAGTTGAATCATCGCCCTCCTTGCAAGCTCTTTAATCCTGCTGTGACAATCTTCTGTACTGTACTTCTTTCCAAGAGCACATTTACAGATGATGTTGTTTGTTGTTTCAATAAGCAACTCACTTAGATTCACAGAGGAGGATGCATCACGCAAGCTTGCTTCACGTATCTTGTTAATCAATTCTGCAACTTCTTCTCTGATGAGA
Source organism: Glycine tomentella (assembly GCA_007407185.1). NCBI lineage: Eukaryota > Viridiplantae > Streptophyta > Magnoliopsida > Fabales > Fabaceae > Glycine > Glycine tomentella. The sequence continues at coordinate 91,642 of PYAF01005793.1, forward strand.
CTAAGTAACTGCACCCTTTTGGGGTTCAGAAGCTCAAGGACACATATTTTCTTTTGTGTCTCCACTTTTCTCCATAGGATGCAAAACCAATGTCATTACATCCATACAGAAAGATTTTTGCTGCTGTGGGTTTGGGTCGGTTTGAGAAAGTTATGTCATGAGTTTTCACGGTTTCCCTGACCGCGTCTGGAGATGAAACCACCAAGGCTGGAGTCTGCCCCAACTGCAACAACATCAGAGAACCATGCTTTTGTGAGAGGGTTCTAAGAGAATGGTGTGGCAATGTGCCTAGTTGATGAAGATTGCCAATGATTGGTAGCTTTCTTGGGGAGGGAGGCAGATTGAAACTGGGTTTGATTTTGGGTCTTCTTGTTAGCTTCAACACAACAATAACAAGAAGAAAGAGGAAAAGGTATTGATGAAAAGTAGAAACAGAGATAGCTGTTTTAAGTTGCTCATATGGCCATTGTATAGAAGCCATTCTTTAACCACACCAAAACTAATAAGACACAGACACTATAACATATATATAGGCATAGCCATTGTCATGGAATATTTTTGTTCGTTGTCCCTTCTCAATGTGAAGACAGTAGCTAGCTAGCAAGTCACTCAATAATGTTGGATGCAATAATGTTGTTTGTGCAGTACTAATGCACCCACACACATCCAACCTCACTCCCCCCACCCCCTCTACCCTAATAGTTGATTTCACTAAATTGTATCATTCTCAATTAAAATATAAATATTTTTTCTTAAATTACCTTTCATTGAATTTGATATTAAACACAAATCCCTAAAGGTATTTTAAACATAATCTCATTAAGGCAAAAACAGTTAAGTTTTACTTCTATTGAAGAACAAAAAATTTGAACAATTTGAATTTTTTTTTGCTTATAAAAGAGAATGGAGGGAGTATTGTATATATATAAAAAAAGCCTAATAAACAAATTTATAAATGAATTAAACTTATCAAATAGCTTTATCTTAAATATGTTTACAATTTTTATAAATGAATTAAACTTTAATTATTATTTTTAGTGAAAAATTATAATTTTTCTCTAAAGTTCATTTCAGATGTTAATTTCTTCTTCTAACTTTAATCTGACTCAATTTAATTCGCTGTTATTTTCATGATTTTAAAAATCAAACTGAAATGAATGATCCGATAAGTAAACTGAATCGATCAGGTCTAATGAAAAAAAAAAAAGTCACAAAATCAAAGCTTCAATGATGGAAGAGGAAGCTGCTGATGAATCCCACTTGCTGTTAAAGAGGTGCTATATATCACATGTTTCACATTGCCCCTTTTCTAATTCTTGGAGCTAATAATAATATGCTTTGTCCATGTCACGAGAAAAGATGTGATTTATTATCAGAATTTTGAAAAGAGACAATGTTGTAGGGTTCAAGGAATATATAGGAGTGGGATTCCATGAAAATATACCATTGAATTAAAGATTAATAAAAGATACAAATAAGAGGAAATTTTAGCTCTATTTATAGAGTTTAATAAACATTAATTCTCAATAACCTATCTAAGTAACCAATATCCTGTAACAATTATAATTTTAAAAATGAGTAATCCTTTACAAATATAATGAAATGTTATAATTTAACTAAGTATCATAACAATATTATTTATATTGATGAATGAATTTTTCAGTTTAATTAGTGGTCTCAAGTTTGAGTTGTGGCTTGTCAGAGGCGGACCTACGTTCAACATTGGGGGGCAGGGCCCCCCTTAAATTTTCAAGGGAAATTACAAATATACCCTTTATTTTAAAATTATTTCCCAATATGCCCCTTATCACTTATGGCCTTATTTGCTCTGCAGCCACAGAATGCGTCCTTCACGGCTTCACCAATCACTCCTTCAGACTGCTCCTTCCTCACCTTATTTGCTCGAGCAAAACGCACCCCTGACCACTGTCACCGTTGACTCATCAATCCACGCGGACCACGCCCACTGGCCACCACCATCCTCCTTCCTCAACTTCTGCTCCTCCTCGGCTCCTCCGCGTGCGGCTTCACCAATTGCCAGCCCAGAACCAGAACCAAAAGGCCGTCAGCATCCCTTCTTTTCACGGCAGTCGCGCCACCGCCGTCCGCCGCCCACGGCACTAGAACTTCGGAAGGTCTATGATTGCTATTTTGAATTGAATAAAGAAAAAAATAAAGGTAATGCTATTTTCCTTCGGCTTAGGATTAAGACCCACTTATAATTGCATTTCCAAAACGTGAATAAAGAAAAAAATTGATTTAGAGGTGATGGCGTGATGCTATTTTCCTTCAGCTTAGGATTAAGACCCACTTATAATTGCATTTCTAAAACATGTTGAATTGAAGTTACTGCAATTTGCTAAGAATAAAGAATAAAGTAAATTGAAATGTGATAATTGCATTTATATTGAGATGTTTGTGTACTTGATTATTCTCTTTCATTAACTTCATGGTATTTCAAATTATTTAAATTTGTCACTTTGCTAGCTTAAGGTAGAATTAGTGTTTGCCTTTATTATGTATATAAAGAATTAGTGTTTGGCTTTATTATGTGGTATAAAAGAACTGTGTTATCAACTTTATTTTGGAATTTGGAGTATGAATAAGCAAATTGTTAATATTTTGGAGTATATTGATTCCAAATTAGGTGCGTACTTATATATTGATTCCTTTTTGTCATTTTCCATTTTTTAGGATGGAAAGATATTTAGGTTCTTTTTTTACAAAGTCAAGTGGTAATAGTGCTAAACGTTCTCGATGTGAATCTTCTTCATCTATTGATTTAGTTCAAGATAAACCAAATGAGTGTTCAAGAAAGGAAAATGATTTGTATGTTCCTGATCTGGGTAAAAGACTTAGTATTATGAGCATTGCGAAGAGTGATCAAGAAAGGGAAATGATTTGAAGAATTTATCTAACGAATGGTCCTTGTCAACCAAAACTTGACAACTTTCCTCAATCCTTAATTGGGGGTAAAATGCGTATATTTAATCCTCTATGGTACAATGAGTTTGGCACTTGGTTGGAGTATAGTGAATCAAAAGATGTTGTATTTTGCTTGCTTTGTTATCTATTTAATTGTGAGCATGGTGATGGAAGGGGTGGGCATGATTCATTTGTCATAGAAGGATTTAGCAAATGGAAGGACAAACAACGGTTGATTAAATATATTGGGAAAGTTGAAAGCACTCATAAGTTGTGCTTAAGTGCTGCCAAAGATTTGATGAATCAAAATCAACATATTGAAATTGTTATGTCTGACATTTTTGACAAAGCCAAACAGGATTATCGTATTCGTCTGAATGATTTTATTCAATGTGTTCGATATCTCATACGACAAGGTTTGGGTTTCCAGGGACATGATGATGACAGATGCTTCAATGAAATAGGAAAATTTTGTTAAGCTTGTAAAATTCCTTTGTGAAAGCAATGAGGAGGTAAATAATGTATCTTTGAATAATGCCCCAGAGAATCTCAAAATGATAGCTCCCTCGATTCAGAAAGATATTACTAATGTTGCTGCTAGTTTAGTTAGCAAAGCTATTATTTCAGATATTGGGGATAATTTCTTCTCTATACTAGTTGATGAAGCTCGTGATATATCAATTAAAGAACATATGACCATTGTTTTAAGATATTTGAACTGCAATGGTGGCATTATTGAGCATTTTCTTGGTCTTGTTCATGTTTCAGATACTACAGCTAGTTCATTTAAAGAAACAATTGAGTTAATTTTTATCAAAAATGGTTTGAGCTTGACAAAGATTCGTGATCAAGGTTATGATGGCACAAGCAATATAAGTAGTCAATTCAGTGGTCTGAAAAACTTGATTTTAGTTGAAAATAATTCTTCTTACTATGTTCAATGTTTTGCACATCAACTTCAGTTAGCTCTAGTGGGTTGTGCAAAAAAGGTTTACGCATTGACTGACTTCGTTAATTTTATACCGTTGGTGTGTAATGCAGTTAGCGTTTCTTGCAAAAGAGCAGATATTTTGAGAGAAAAACAATTTGATGAGATGATCAAAAATATTGCAAGCGATGATGTTCAATCAGGGAGAGGCAAAAATCAAGAAATGAGTTTGTCACGATCAGGGGACACACGTTGGAGCTCACATTACCGATCATTGGTAAGTCTGTATACATTGTTTGATCCTATGCTTGATATGCTAGAAATTATAAAAGACAATACAACCCTTATGCATGCAAAAAGGTCTGAAGCCTCTGGCCTTATGATGCGTATGCAAACTTTTGAATTTGTATTACTTTTGAACATGATGATCAAGGTCTTAGCAATTACGAATGAGTTGTCCCAAGCATTTCAGAGAAAAGATCAAGATATTGTGAATGCTATGAATTTGGTAAAAGTTTCAAAGGTGTTATTACAGAAGTCAAGAGATAATGGGTGGGATAATCTATTTCAGAAGACTTCTGCATTTTGTATCAAACATGATATAGATATCCTTGATATGGAAAGTGTATTTGCATTACAAGGGAGAGCAAAACGTAGAGAATCAGTTACTCATTTGCATAACTTTAAGGTTGACATATTTTATGCAGTGATAGATACTCAACTTGAAGAGTTGAATGATCGTTTTAGTGAAGTTAGTTCGAATTTTCTAAAATGCATGACATGTTTAAATTTGTGCAACTCTTTCTCGGCATTTGACAAGAATAAGTTGTGTGAATTTTCTGGTTTTTATCCTTCAGATTTTGATTTGAATGATTTTGTCATGCTTGAATATCAGCTTGACACGTATATTATTGATGTGCAAAGTGATCCTGATTTCTTGAATTTGCAATGAATAGTTGATCTTGCCAAGAGGATGGTTGAAAAGAAAAAAATATATTGTGTATCCTGTTTTATTTACTTGTAAAGTTAGCATTAACTTTGCCTGTAGCAACTGCATCTGTGTAAAGAGCATTTTCAACTATAAAATACATCAAGACTGCACTTCGTAATGGGATAGGGATGAATGTATTTGAAAGCATTGATAATAAGACAATTATGAAGGAATTCCAAAAAATAAGGTCTAGAAGGATAACATTGTAATTATTTTTCTGTATATGTATTTGAACTTTTAAGTGCCCCTCTTGATTTATTTTCTGGATCGGTCCCTATGGCTTGTGATATATATTAAATATTTGGAGAAATTTTTTTGTTATCCATAATAATCATATTCAACTCAAACAAACAAGATTACTTCTTGCAAAAGATATTTGTAAGTTCCAAATAAAAATGTAAAATGCAGTTTGGAGTATTCACAGTGTCCGACACAAACATAGTTAATATATTTTGACGTGTTTGTGCTTCCTTATTTCCTACGTGCTTAAGCAGACTAGTAGAGCAATTAACTATAGCAGCAGTCATATATATATGCGACATGGATTGAGGAAAAGAGGGCAAATAGGAGGAATGGGAGTTTTAATTTGGAACATGTTGAAGACAAAAAAAATTCATTCAAGATTTAATTTAGATACAACCGTTGACTGAAACTACTTTGATGAGCCAAGCCATGTGAGACCCCTATGAACTATGGAGTGAGGATTTAGGATGATAACGGATGTAGTTCCTTTCTCTTATCCAAAGAGGTAAAGATAATTGGTGGGTAAGCTAAATTATCTAACTATCATATCACTAGACATGATATTGTTTTCCTAGGAAGCAGTGGCTGGGAATTAATCAGTAATCACTAGTTCACAGTATTAAGTATTTTAAAAATGATGGTGTATCAAGATCATAGTCTCATATGTAGGTGAAGGCTTTTCAAGGTGTAGATTGCTCAGTAATTAGTTAAAATTGTTTGAATAAAAAAACTGAAACCTATAGAAGAGAAGAAACAAAAAAGGGCAACCACTATAATTGATTGGCGTCATCGTTGGTGAGCTCAAAGTAAGTTGGACGAGGATATCCACAAAGTAGAGCAATGGTAGGCTTCCCTATGCAATTACCTGATCAAATAATTCCCTCTGCATCCACTAAGTGATTTTGGGTAGGTTTGAGAAAGTGATGTCATGAGTTTTCATGATTTCCCTGACCACATCTGCAGATGAAACCACCAAGGCTTGAGTTATTACTACAAAATGGATCTTCTACTACGGTTGTATATCCCTTTTTAAAATGGTTGTACGATCGTCCTTGTATCAAACATCATTGAAATTCAATACTTTTGACGACGATTATAAAACCGTCTTTGTAACGCTCATTTTCTAAGACGGTTTCTCAAGGAAATCGTCTTAGAAAATGATATTTTAAAATTTTTAAAAAATTAGCATGCAATTATGTCTTTTTAAAAAAGTAAAAAAATAGGAATTTTAAGACGATTTTTGCAAAAATCATTTTAGAATATAGTTTTTCTAAGACGGTTTTTCATATATAGAACCGTCTTAGAATGTCTTTTGTAAAAAAAAAAAAATTAAGACTTCTAAGACGGTTTTCACAAAATCCGTCTTAGAATTTAAATTTTCTAAGATGATTTTTCATATAACCGTTTTAGAATATATTTTTTAAAATAAATTTAATTTATTTGTACATTCATTTCAATTTTTTAAAATTTAACTTATTGTAGTAGTGTTAATTATTCAATTCATTTCAATTCATTCATCATATAAGAATTTAAGATCCCTATCTATCATATTAATTCAATATTTGTATTGATATAGAAACTCAAAAAATATAGCAATGAAGATCAAAGCATTTTAGTCAAGTATTGCCTAAAAATATAGTAAAAAATATTTTGAAGCATGCATGTGTGCTGCCTAACCTAGTCAAAATCAAATTAAAACAGCAAAGTAATTCCAACGAGAAAGGAAGAGAGAAGAATTGGAATTTTAAACTCAAACACAACTTCATATAATATAAAAATGATGGGTCCTAGGCTCCTAGCTATAAGGTGAAATGTAACCTTAATGGCTGGCTGAGAGCGAGAACAAATACATTACTTTTTTCACATATTGCAAACGCAATGATATAACAAGTTTTAATCAATTTCTCACGGGTGAGTGTAAAATTTTGTCTAAAAATATTTTTTAGTTCTTCAAATTTAAGGTATTCTTTTATCCTCTAAATTTAAAATTAACTTTTTATTTCTATAATTTTTTTATGAAAAAAAAAAACTCTTGTAGTCTCTTTACCCAATAGTCCTTTACTTAAACACCGTCATAATATCGAAAGAATAACATACATGTGAAGACTGTTTGATAATAAGAATACAAAATTTGTTCCGTTCCTCTAAAACGGAGATCCAGCAATTTGCCAGAAATCAATATGGGATCAACTCTCTCTCTCTCTGAAGGTGCTTACGAAGATTTAAACAACTCCAGGAAGAAGATCACAGCACAAACAAACCACAAATTGGACGTGGGGTGTGTGCACTGTGAGGAAGGAAAAAGAGAGAGTAACAATGTATGTGTACCTTTCACCTTTGGTGTATATGGCTACTTATACTCACTGACCTGTGGTGAAATAAGGAAATTACTCCTATTCTTGATCACGATCTTGAATGGATATGGTGGAAAATAACCTTCTGTATCCTCTTCTGATTCTGCAAATATTTGGTTCTTCAATCTTGTGTAATCTTTCCATAATTAACTCCCTTAATGGTCGTGGGCCTTTTTATCTTGGCCCAATATAAAAGATCCGTAACAGTTGCCCCTCATCTCGGTCATTGAGCAGCCTGGATGACCGAGATGATCATAGCGTCCTTTTTGATCTTATGGCCGAGATAATCTCCTTTGGTAAATCGGCCCAGTCAACATTCTTTTGATGCATTTTACACGTCCCTTTTACTTTCTCGTGGGCCGATCTTATTTTCCGAGATTGGCCGAGATCGAAGGGGATCTCCTCGTGTAGAGCCGATCTCATTTCCGATTTAGGCCGATATAGGGAAAATTTTTCATGTGGGGTTGTGAATGAGAAATTTCTCGAGATCGGCTTTCCCTCCGATTTTGGCCGACGTATAGGTTATTCTCATTTCCCGATCTCTACCGAGATAATGGAGCGTTTTCTTCTACGATGTCGACCTTCTTTCTTCAATCTCAAGTTCCAAGGCGCTGAAGTCCTTTTACTGTCGTTTGGACATGTGAAATGACGCGCCTCCTTAACATTTAATGTCCTGCCATTTCTCAGCACGTTCTCATCATGACCATCCACTGTCAAAAGTCTTTTTTACCCCTGTCTCTTGATTAACTGTTCATCATTGGTTTATAACTGCCCCAGTAATTAGGCACGATTACCATTTAATTCCCATTTTCGACGGTTACCATTTTTCTTGATTATGTGGGCCCCAGCGGTTTCTTCCCACTATTACAACCCGTACTTTTTCATTTCCACTTACTTTCAAAACTTTGGCTCGTTTCTGTTGCAAAACCCTTGCTCTTGACACTTTTCCTTCCTGCATTTGCATTTCTGGTGTTCCTTCCTGTTCTTCCTCAAAAACTCTTCAATCCAGGTATTTTCTTCTATACTTTCACTGCATTATTTGTTTCTATCCTCTACCCCTTTTTATTTTATCCTGGGTGATACCCGTTTCTCTCTGGGAATTTCCTTTCTGTTTTTCTACCCCTCTTCTATTCATCTTCATCCCTGGTTTGATAATGGTGAAGCTTACCCCTGAGGAAGAGGCTGACGCCGACAAAGTTTCTCCTGGCGTAGCCTTTTGGTTTTATGGTAAGCCTCTTAGTGAGGAAGAAAAAGCTAAACGCTTCCTTCGGATACCTGGTGGTGGCTCCAAATCCACTAAAAACCCTTCGACTAACAAATTGCCTCCCTCTAAAGCCATACCAAACCCTTCTGAGGTTGAGGCGGGTCCTAAGGTTGGGTCTATTAAGAAATCTAAAGGTCGCGTTCTTCCTCCCAAGTCTATGCAAAATTCTGGTATAAAACCCACTAAAGAAACTAGGGTTCGTACTGTGGTTTCCTCCGCCCTTCCTCTAAAATCTTTCCCGTCAGAAACTCCTTCCGAAGTCCGGTTTGATCCGTGCACAAAGTGTATGGACAGGTTCCTGTACTTAGCCAGTGTGGGTTTCGACAAGGACACCGATGGCGTACTAGACGCGTGCCGGCATAATCCGGTAGCTGTTGTCCCTTCATTGCCCCCGCCTAGGGCCGAGATATCCTCTGAAAATGTCTTGGCCGACCCCATCCGACTTGACGATCCCCCTCCAGGTATCTTCTGCTGATTATTTTCTTTTTTGTTATCGTAGGTTATCATGGAACTTCCTTCTGTGGAAATCGTTGAGGAATCTCGGTCAAGTGGTTCTCGTGCCGACAACCTCTCTTCTTCGCTGATAAACCAGTTTCCTTGGGTGACCTTTGAGGTTTTGAATACCTCGTCTTCCCTGAGCCCGGAGGGCATAGCTGCCCTCCCAGTAGGAAACCAAGAAGGTTTCTCAGTTCGCCATCCCGGCCCCCATGTGCCGATCTGCTCTAGTGCCGAGCAGGGCGAGTCTAATTTTTTCTTTTTCTGTGCCGATGTGATTACCCGCTTGGGTATCCGTTTTCCTTTTTCTGACTTCGAGATGAAGCTACTGAAGCATCTTTCTTTAGCTCCTTCACAGCTTCATCCGAATAGTTGGGCTTTCATAAAATCCTTCGAGGATTTGTGTATTAACTTAGGAATTCCTTGTTCGGTTCCTGTATTTATGTATTATTTTTCGGCT
>PYAF01005793.1:120219-141385 GCA_007407185.1 Glycine tomentella
ACCTTCCCTTATGTCACAATGGACAAGCACTGATATAAGGTTGGCCATAGTGCCTGATGGAACAAAAAGTGCACCTTCCTTTCCCAATATCTTTGCCATCTCTGTCTCTAACCGAAAACAAGAAGGGTCACGGCCAAGAACATCATCATCAACCTCAGCACTCGCCATAGCAGCTCGCATTGCTTCACTTGGCTTTGTCTCTGTATCTGACCGAAGATCCACTATCATAGGTACCAATTAGAAGGCATTCAAGACACGAAATTCATATAACTATTTGTCATTAACTAAATTTAGTTCAAATTCACACTAGCTAGGATGCAATTAATAGTAGAAATTAGGATAATAGAAGAAACTTGAGAATGTCTTGCATTACCGAGCAGAAGATAATCCAAGTACAAAATAATGTATATAACCATTACACAAAACACCAACTCCCTACAACATTCAAAAGACCAGCAAAGAACAAATCCGGGCCCACAAAAAGCCCAAGCCCTCAGCCTCCGAAACCGTAGACGGTCCTTCCCTGCCTCTTGAGCGCGTAAACGACGTCCATGGCCATGACGGTCTTCCTCCTGGCGTGCTCGGTGTAGGTGACGGCTCGCGAATGACGTTCTCGAGGAAGATCTTAAGCACACCCCTGGTTTCCTCGTAGATCAAGCCGCTGATTCTTTTCACGCCGCCTCTTTTGGCTAGCCTCCGAATCGCGGGTTTCGTGATTCCCTGGATGTTGTTGTGGAGCACCTTGCGATGCCTCTTTGCTCCTCCCTTTCCCAAACCCTTGCCTCCCTTTCCGCGACCAGACATTGTTGCTTCTTCTTCAGAGAATTTGGGGAATTAGGGATTTTGATTTTGATGTTGATGATAGGAATGTGTGGGAGAGGGAATGGGGTATAACGGAGGTTAGTGACAACTCGAATGAGGTATTGGAGGGCTAGGGTTGCACGAGGTACAAGCAGGAGGTAAAGGTCAGTGTTGCCTTCAATCTGCAAAACCCGGTCCAAAAAAATACAACCAAAAACAGCGCCGTTTCCTTCTTTTCGAATACGGTTTAAATTGGACCGTCTATGATAGCAACATAACAACTACTGTTTTCCAGGTCAACTACGGTCATTATATAACCGACTTTGAATAGTTGCAATTTATTACAAAAATGCCACCGTGCACATTATGACGACGGGTTTGATAGAACCGTCTTTAAATTGCCGTCGTAGAAGCCTACAATTGTAGTAGTGCCATCAATATACATGAATATCAATGTGATGGCATGTAATAATTTAGAGATCTTATAATATAGAGATGCAGCTTGTAATAATTTTTTAGCTTAATATACATGAATATCTTACCAAGATATATTGAGATTTGTCTTATAAATTGGATAAAATGTACCAGTGGGAAACTGTAATTTGTGGTTGAAGTGACACTATTCTGTGTGTAAACTTCTGAAAACAGAGCGTTGGGAAGTATAATGTACCATGGTGTTGGATTTTCGGTGAAGAGAATGACCACAAAAATGCAGTTTTATTGAAATATAGGTATTTTTGGGGGAGTGGGGAGGTACAATTTACTCTAAATTTAGCATATTGCCATTGGGATAAGATCTAATGATCTAACTACTTTGAACTTTAGGTTGCTAGTGTTGTCTTTGTATATCAATGCTACATCGGTGTTGTCTTGGACATTTGTTCTGTCTGTGTCATATTTATTCTTCTATAAATGTTGAATTTGCAGGACTTTCTTCAGGAAAATTTGGTACCCTTCAAACAAGCCCTCCATTCATCAAAGGTATGCTTAATTTAATTGTCTTTGAGGTATGAATGGCATTGAATTAATCAATTGTTGTAATCTCTATATTCCCTTTTTAAAATTTCATGACTTATTCGAGAAAATTGATGAACACTTGCAATCAGAGAAGGCTGAAGACAAGACAAAGGATTTTGTGGATGTCATGTTGGGCTTTTTAGGTACTGAAGAATCTGATTACCGCATTGAACGCCCCAATATCAAAGCCATATTGCTGGTAAAATGAATAACATCGTTAAGCCTTTTTTCCACTCTCTATATAGCTATCTATCTATATATATTAGCTGCTAGTATATGACTATATATATACGAGAAAATGTGGCATGACGAACATATGAAGTACCAAATGTTCTACATTAAGTTGGCGACATTTAGAACTGGCTGTCAAATTCTCACTCTCTTTGACATGTTTTGTTTTTTGGCATAGGATATGTTGGCTGGTTCAATGGATACTTCTGCTACAGCAATTGAGTGGACGCTTTCAGAGCTCCTAAAGAATCCAAGGGTGATGAAGAAAGTCCAAATGGAGTTGGAAAGTGTGGTGGGTATGAAGAGGAAGGTGGAGGAATCAGATTTGGACAAGTTGGGAATATTGGATCACAATTGCAAAATGGCTGAATTGGTTAGATTTAAGATGATTTACTTGGGCTTTTAGCTATTTTGTCTAGAGCATAGTTGTTAATATCATGCTACAGTGTTCAATGGCTTGTGAGTATAAAACGTGTAACTGTAAATTTATGTATAGCTTCATTATGACCTTTGAAGAGCTGATATTTAAGTATATAGTTCCATTAATTAAAACTATAAGTTAATTATTAAATTAACTTGTAGCTCTCTGAATAAGAACTATATATTACTATGATGAACATAACTATATCAATTTTTTACTGGCTTTTATCTACTACATGATTTTACTATGATGAAAATAATTATATCAATTTTTTATACTTAATCAAATAGGAATAGGAATGAAAATAATGAGTTTTATACTTTTATCTACTACATGATTTTATTATGATGAAAATCCTAGCATAAAAATTTTAATGAGTCTTTTTATAAAAAATATTAATAATAATTTTTATACTTAATCAAATAGAAATGAAAATAATTATAGAACTAATAAAAATAATTAAAACTAGAGAAATATTAATATGAGTTTTTTTATCATAAAAATATTGTTTTTGGCAAAAAAAATTGTTTTTGGAAAAAAAAAAAAAGCAAAGTCGCACTTTGTGGCGGTTTTTAAACCGTCAGAAACACAAAAGATGAAAAATAAAAAAAAGTGAAAATATTGTGGCGGCTATTACCAGCGTTCAACGAAAAGTGAAAATATTAGCCGTCACAATAATTTTTACGGAATTACCAGCGTTCAACTAAAAGTCGCCACAATTTTTTCTGACGTCATTACTTCTGACAGTCAATCCTGACCGTCAGAAATTAATTTTGTGGCGGCTTTTAACCCCAGAAAACGCTTTTTTAGACGTCACAAAAATATCATTTTTTTGTAGTGTAAGTAGGGAGGTGAATTAATGTATAATGATTTAAAACACCTGAAATTTTATACTAACTCTAACTAGGGAGGTGAATGTATAATGATTTAAAATATAGGAAATGGTTGTGTATTTATACAAAACTTCAGACAATATTATTGTAATTTTCTCTTTAACTATTAATGCATGTGGTCCTATATTTGAATTTTCTTATACTTAAAAATTGAAATTTGGCTGCTGGTACATCACTACGAAATATTTCTGGTGGTGTAAATTGCTCGAAAGTTTCTAATTTTAGTGCCCAAAAACTTCAGATGATGTACGACTACTTCACTCGGGATTGCTGGTAAACTTGCACCTTTAAATTTCCTCACAACATATTTTAAGTTTGTGACCACATGAAGATTCTGAATTGGGTGTTGCTATGGACCTCAAACCCATTTGCTATTGGCTCCTACAATCCTACAAAAAGACCCCTTTACCCTTTAGTTCAACCCCTCTTCCTCCTCACCTTCTTCTCACCCCCAAGAACTCCCTTCTCCTTCTGCATTTATTAGCCCCATTTTTTTTTCCATTCATTCTGTGTTATGCAAAACCGTGCTTCTGTTATGAATGTTATCCCATGAAATCACGTTTTTGTTGTATATTTTTTTAAAATAAAAAATATAACCGAAACACAATTTTATTATAATTTTTGTTGAGATACATAATAAAATCATATTTCCGTTATGTATTTTTTAAAACTAAAAAAAATACACAATTAAAATATGATTATGTTAAGCACAAGATAATCATATTTTTATTGTATTTTTTATTTTTTTACAATTTTTTATTAATTATAAATATAATTTATCTTTTTAAAATAATCATATTAATTGTTTTATAATTTATCATTTTTAATAGTATTTTGTATCTTTGTAATTAATTAAATAGATACAAATTACTATTTATAAAGATAATCGAATTAATTATTATAAGAATTAAATTTATTAATAATAATCAAATCAATTCATGATATTAATTTGTATCATAATTAATTTTATTACAATTAAAAAGAGTAATTTATGTCATCATTATTTCAAATTTAAATAACAAAGATAACTTATGTAATAATTAATTTGATAATAGTTAAAAAAGTATTGTGTTTAGTTTATATTTATTTTAATTTATAAGTTGGTTGACAAAAACAGTCTCCATGGAAGGGATTTTATCAAGGAAATAGAAGAAAGAGACAATGACATTACAGGCTTACAGCTCTACAATAGCTGGAAAACTTGAAACTCTCGTATTGTCATACGTAAAATTGTATCAAAACAATTCGGATAAAGGGTTCTACTAGCATTAACATAACTGATGATAATTCCATACTATATTAAAAAATCTATAATACCATTCCCATGATAAATCGTATTGCAACTTTATCCACTTATATGGCTTATGACGCCCATACCAAAGAAATAACACCAAACAGTTGAAGAGGGAGTACCTTCTCGCCCAATTTGAATGGAGGAAGTCCCTTGTAAGGGCACGTACTACACCTGAAAGCATCCCGAGCCCACACTGCAGACTAAAGACCACTTTGAGAGCAATGCAATTATGGGGGAAAAATCTGAAATAGTATTAGAGGATAGATTGACATAACAGAGGGTAACTATTCACAAAGAGCATATTGCACAATATGTAGCTCTTATTATATACTAGTCACAATGACCATAATTCTAATCAATTTTAGACATTCTTATTGAACACAGCCTTACATAACTTTGAAATTTTTAGGCAAAATGTTCAGAAAGCAAAAATGAATACTTATTAAACACGACCTTAGAAAACATAAGCAAACTGCATATTGCAAAAGAAAAAACAAACACATACATTGCCAAAAGCTGAATGAGGATTATTAATATGATAAAGTTGTATTTTGGTGACTTGTTGGTCATGGGTTCAAATCCAGAAACAATTTTTTTATATATGCAAAGGTAAGACTGTGTACAATATATCTCTCCATTATCTGTGTATAGCTTGGAGCATCTGATCAATGTGGTACATAGTTTTTTATACATTGCCACAAGCTGATTGAGGATTATTAATCTGGTCTGTTGTCAATCCTAACTTCAATACTTTTTCCTCTTCTTCAGCCCTGCCACAGGTGCAATTTTTGCAAGCTTTTCTTGTGCTTCCAATTTCACAATCACCTATAGCATAAACATGTCAGCTGAGAGGCCAATCTCACACAGAATACTAGTTGAGAAATAGAAACTTAAAAACTGTTCCTTACCAGTGGCAGCTGGGGTTTCTATAAATTTTCTTCAGTCAAAATACTATCTTCATTGATCAGATCTGAATCAACATCAATTTGAACTTTAGGTGAACTCTTCATCACCTTCTTTAGCGTAAAAGATGAACCAATTTTCGATGAAGGCCTTTTAGCTTTGTTCTATGTGGAATACAAAGCATGTTGACCGTTAGAATTTGTAAGATGGTCACAACAGTTAATTAGGGGGTAAAAATAACTTTTGATGATTCAAGGCCATATACCACTAATCAAGCAATAGGAAAGACAAATAAGCCAGAAGGAACAGGGAGAAATGATGATTTAAAAGAAAAAAAAGATTCTAGCTGAAATTATTGATCGTGCTAAAAATGAAAAACATTAACTTGAAAATAATAGTTGTTAAATACCAGTAGTTGTGTTTCATGACACGTGTCAGCCTATTATTCAACTTGTCTGAAATTTCTATTGTATTCTGTTGTACAACAGACCAAACACAAGAAAACAATACGAAAATGATGAATCGAGATGACAGATCAAATTCTATTTTAAAACTAACATAATTGAATTAATATAAGTATGTAAGATATATTCTACCCGAAAACTAATTAAAAATGATGAATCGAGATGACAGATAAAATTCAATTGTATTCATTGGTTTTTGGAACGAATTAAATTCTATTTTAAAACTAACATAACTATGTAAGACATATTCTACCCGAAAACCTAGCATAGAATCATAGATTATTAAAGCGTACATGAGCAAAACACAAAATGCAATCAAAGGAGCAGGATAACTACTTAAGAGTGACGCCGAAGTGAGAACTAGAGGACCACATTGCTCAACGCCTTCATTCCCAAGCTCTCTAATTGCACCAAACACTTGACTGACGGGAAGAACTGCTCCATCCGTACATGCCAATGCAGCACCATGTGTCATTGCACTATCCTGCAATATTCAAAAAATTGCATTTTAAATGTCCCAAGCTATATATGTGCATGGCCTTCTTTCACCACAACATAATGAAGGTTTGAACAAATGTCATGGATGAATACGAATGAAGAAGAAGAAGAAAAAAAAAAAACTGATGAAGAATGCTAGAGAAAACTGATGAAAGAATAGATCCAAACTGTGATTATTATTATTATTATTCTAGAGTACCAAGAATTCTGCATTAGTTATACACTCTCTTTATAACAACCATAACAGAAAATTAATCTCCTCTAACTAACTATAACAAACTTAGTTAGTTAGTTAGGAAACTAACTACTTAATACAAGATACATTAGGATGATTAATATCCCCTCTCAAGCTGGAGAATGTATGTTTGACATTCCGAGCAGCTTGCACTGAAGAAAATTGAAAGCGCATGGAGAAAGTGCCTTAGTATATATGTTTGCAAGTTGTTGAGCAGAAGCAAAGGGCATCAACTTGATAAGACCTGAATGTAGTTTCTCTCACACAATGTCACAGTCTATCTCAATATGTTTTGTGCATTCGTGAAAAACAGGATTAGCAGCAATATGGAGAGCGGAGCGATTGTCACAAAACAGAAGAGCTGAACAAGTGTAAATGACTCCAAAATCATCAAGCAAATAGATTAACCATTGTAATTCACATGTAGCACTCGCTAGTGCCCGATACTCAGCTTCTGGTGAACTTCTAGAGACTGTGGCCTACTTTTTGGATTTCCAAGAAATAAGGGAGCTACCAAGATAAACTGAATAGCCAGTGATAGATCGTCGGGTATCAAGACCACCTACCCAATCAGAGTCACTAAACACTGTGAGCTGGAGAATGCTAGAAGCAGAAAAAAATAAATCAGAGCCCGGAGCAGCTTTCACGTATTTGAGAATGCTATAAGCTGCTTGTTGATGAGCTGCAGAAGAATGAGCTACAAATTAACTTAAGTGTTGCACTGCATATGTATCAGGCCTTGTATTGGTGAGGTAAATAAGTCTACCAATGAGTCTACGATATGCTGAAGCTTTTGTATCATCAAGTGGTGTACTAGATTGTTGTAGTCTTACACCCTAATCAATTGGAGTAGAAACAGGTTTGCTGCCTAACATGCCTGCATCATGCAATATATCAAGAACGTATTTTCTTTGACAAATATTGATCCCTTGTTTACTACGAGCCACTTCAAATCCAAGGAAAATTTTCAAGTCAACAAGGTCTTTGATTTTGAAAACTTCATCCAAAAGTTGAGTGATGGATGTAATCTCTAGAAGATCATTACCTGACTAGACAATATCGTTTATATAAACCAGTAGAGCAGTATAAAACTAAAGATGTTGCTTAAGAAACAAAGAATGATCAGAAGAACACTGTTTATAACCATGTGAGATAAGGAAAGTAGACAATCGAGCAAACCACTGTTGACTGGCTTATTTAAGGCCATACAAAGATCTCTGTCATCTACAAACTTGGTTAGGTTGGGTGGAGTGCATACCAGGAGGCAAAAGCATGTAAACCTCTTCATTAAGATCTCCATGAAGAAAGGCATTATTCACATCTAATTGCTTTAAATGCCAGTTGTTAACAATAGCTAAAGCAAGTAATAATCTCACAGTAGTTATCTTAGCCGCAGGGGAAAAAGTATTAAGGTAGTCTTGATCCTTAACCTGATTATACCCCTTGGCTACTAACCTGGCCTTATATCTTTCTACTGACCCATCAACCTTGTGTTTTATTTTATAAACCCATTTACATCCAATAGCAAATTTGTTAGGAGGAAGGTCAAACAAAACCCAAGTATGATTAGCCTCTAAAGCCTCAATCTTAGCATTCATGGCTTTGATCCACTTATATGATTGGGAAGCTTCATTAAAAGACTTAGGTTCTATTTCAGAGGATACAGCCATAATAGAACTATGGTATGTGAAAGACAAACTTTTGTAAGATAAAACTGAGGCTAAGGGATAAAGAGTACCTGAGGATTGATCAGTAACAGTTGATGTGAATGTAGTGTGAAAGTCTTCAAACTTCTTTGGTCTAGTTCTTTCCCTGTTTGATCTTCTAGGAGCAATAATAACTGGTGAATTTGCTGGGTCAGAAGAAGTGTCCAATTGTGAATGATCAACAAAATTGTTAGGTGACTTATAATCATCAGAGATAGTAGAGTGGGAGGAAAAATCCAAATCCTTACCATGCTCATAAATGGTAGGATAGAAATACACAGGAAATGTGGGAAAAGATTGAGAGGCACTAGAAAAGGCATAAGGAAAATAGTCTTCATAGAAAATGACATGTCTAGACACCATTGTGGCTCTAGTAGAAGGATTAAAGGTAATGTACCCTTTAGTGTGAGGCTTGAAGCCTAAGAAAATAGAAGCAGAAGCTCTAGGAACAAGCTTATTTCTATTATTAATGAGACTGCTAGTGTAGCACAAGCAACCAAAGACTTTCAAAGGAGAAATGTCATAAGCAGTGTCATATAATTTTTGAAAAGGAGTCATATTATTAAGGAATGGAGTTGGCAAGCAATTGATAAGCAAAACAACATGGTGTAAAGCAAAAGAGCAAAAAATTGGTGGTAATTTGGACTGAAAAAGAAAGACTCGAGTAACATTTAATAAATGTTGATGTTTTCTCTCCACTATTCCATTTTGTTGTGGAGTTTTAACACAGGAGGTCTGGAAAATTATACCAGTATTGTGATAGAATTGTTTCATAATAAACTCAGCACCATTATCTAATCGAATAGCTTTTACCTTTGTTTTAAATTGCCTCTCAACATATGAAACAAAAGCTTGTAAATGAGTTTGAGTTTCAACTTTAGAAGTCATTATAAAAATCCAAACAAATCTAGTGTGATCATCCACAATGGTAAGAAAATACTTGTGTCCATTCAAGGAAGTTGTGGCACAAGGGCCCCAAATATCTACATGTATCAAAGAGAAAGGACTAGAGGCATATGAGTTACTATTGGGAGATGAAAGTTTTTTTTGCTTTGCTCTATGGCAAGTATCACAGACAAAGTTTTTATCACAAGTCAACATAAGATAAGTTTGTTTTAACAATTCCATCCTATCATATGATGGATGACCTAAATGAAAATGCCAAACATCAATGATTTCTTTATTACAAGACAACACAGACTTAATAGAAATGAAATTGTTGCTAGCCTTGGGAATTGAATTGGCAACAGGTACTCTAAGCTTGTATAAATCATCCGCTACATCAACTGTACCAATCATCCTCTGGCTGCTTATATCCTAAATCAAACATTAGAGAAGAAGGTCAACTGGCAATTCAAGGCAGAAACCAATTTTGATATAGAGATTAAATTGAAATTGAAAAATGGCAAATATAACACATCTTCTAAGTGTAAAAACTCAGTAAATTCGACTGTTCTAGAGTGTGTGGCTATGACTTGTTGACCAGTAGGCAATCAAACTACTATGGGTTTTATTTCTCTGTATGTGGAATAACAGGTCAATGAGAATGCAACATGATCTGTAGCATTAGAGTCCAGAATCAATGCTATTCAGGTTTGTGAACATTACAAACAAGGGATAGAATATTACCTATGTTTGATATATGAGCAGAACTTGTACCAATATGGTTAACATGTGATCCATGAGAGCCATTATTGTTGGCAGCCAATACTGACATAAGTGCTTGATATTGTTGCTAAGTGATTTTAATATCTTGACCATTATCATTGGTTTATGAATTTGAAACATTCTCTGCTTCTTTAACAATGTTATTGACTGAAACTCCTTGAGGTTTATAGTATTTGTGACCAGGTGGATAACCATGCTTCTTATAGCACTCATCTACTGTATGGTTAATAATACCACAGTGGGTGCAAACTTTACCATTGTTGCTTCTGCCTCCTATCCCCCCCTCTACCAAAGCCTCTACCTCTACCTCCTTTACTTCCACTATTAGAGAAGAAGTTAGGTGGAAAACCATTTTTCTTATAACATGTTTCTATTGTGTGATTATCTCTACCATAGTAGCTGCAAGAATTAGATGATCTTGTATTAGCAGTAGCATTAATCAAACTCAGATTCTCAAGAGCATTAGAACTTGTAAATTTCCTTTCTTGTTGAGTCATATAATAAAAACCTTTATTAATCGGTGGCAAAGGATCCATCATGAGTATGCTTGATCTAACATGACTGTATTGATCATTGAGACCACGCATAAAATCCATTATTCTATCTTAATCTTTCCTTTTCTTTACTTCAACAAGAGCATCACAACCACACTTAGAAGCACATGTACACATAGTATCTGGTCGATAACTCTCAAGCTCATCCCAAATTATTCTCAGCTTTGTAAAATAATCAGTAATATTCATGTCTCCTTGTTTAATTGAAGATAAATTGTGTTGTAAATCAGAAATTCGAAGCAAATCACCTTGTGAGTATCGGCCTTTCAAATCTTTCCAGATGTCTGCTGCGTTGTCCATCCATAAGATGCTTTGATGGATGGAAGTTGCAACTGAGTGTACAAACCATGAAACCACCATGTTATTTCCTCTTTTCCAGGTGGTGCTCAATCTATGATTCGAGGCTGGTCAAGGAAAGGAACCATCAACAAATTCTACTTTGTTTCTTGCACTCAAGGCCATGAGAATTGATATGCTTCAAGAATTGTAACGTGAAACTAATGCAATTGCTGGATTTTCACTAGGATTCAGGTAATAGGGGCTATGAACACTGAGAGATTCATCTTGTTCTTCACTCATTTCGAAAAAGAAAAGAAAGAATCAACAGAGGATAGAGTAGTGCAACAGAGCTCTTCAATTGAAGAGCTCTGATACCATAATGGAGGTTTGAACAAATGCCATGGATGAATACGAATGAAGAAGAAGAAAAAAAATTGATGAAGAATGCTAGAGAAGATTGATGAAAGAATAGATCTAAACTGTGATTATTATTATTCTAGAGTACCCAGAATTCTGCATTATTTATGCACTCTCTTATAACAACCATAACAGAAAACTATTATCCTCTAACTAACTATAACAAACTTAGTTAGTTAGTTAGGAAACTAACTACTTAATACAAGATATAGTAGGATGATTGATACAACACAAGCAAGTTACAAACCAGAATCCAAATTTGTTTTTACACTCAACAATTTAATTTCTTCCTTCCCATGTAATGCCGAAAATTAAGAAGATACATACGTACATGATCTTCTTTCACCACAACACAAGATTCCCCCCCCCCCCCACCTCGGGAACACATATCCACTCCCAAAGATAAGGGACCACCTTCTAATCACACGAAATTCGAAATAATTAGTCACAATCACATGTGTCACAATTAGGACTGTGGCAACCACAAGGAAAATTAGGCTATTGCCTTAAGCCTCCTAAAAATGATTGAAAACTCAGTGAGGATGAATTTAAAAAATAAATTCATATTCCATTAAAAGTTAAATTATAAGTAGTTTAATATGGTTTTGTTTTATCTGTGTGTGCTATATGTGTAGGAATCCGTGTGCTTTTTTCCTCGTAATTTTAGCTTCTCTATTTGTGGAATGAAATCATTTTTTAATATCCTGAAGTTATCTATTTCAATTTGTTGTAAAGATAAATAATTTTAGTGACCAATCACTTTTGTTTTAAGTTCGATTGATTTGCTATAATTTGTCTAAGTAGTAACCTGCAAAGGCATTTGAGGAAAATTCATGCTTTCAACCTTCAATCATCAACAAATCAGCGTTTTATTAAGAATAAACTTGTAATTTCTTGAAGATCTTACATTTATGCAATTGAATGTACAATGGTATCATTGTGTTTTAGATTTTCCAAACATGCGGGAACTGTCTGTTTATTGTTTACTAGAAGCCGTATTACTTAAGGTAATGGATATAAGATCAAACAGGTTTTCAACAACATGCTACCCTTTCTAAGGTCTAGGTGACACATGAAGTCAAATAGAGAGAATTTATACAAAGTGACTAGTGTTGAAACCTTCTTCAGCTGTATCTGTACCAGAAAAGTAAAAGATGTGGAGGTTGACATAATTGGTCTTTGATACTACCTCAGAAAAAAAACTAATCACCATGTTTTCATGAGTGCCATAATTTCTAATTATGTGTGTGGAGAAGACTTTGTTGGAAGATACAAAATCCTCTTTGTATATATCATGAACAGTTTGTATAAAGACGAACATGAAAGGGTAAAGTGAGAATTAAGGTGTTGAGGTCAAATTAAAAGCAAATATAGCCCAAACTACAAAAATAGAAAGGGACCAGTTACAAATGAGGGAGACACTGATCTTTTTATTTCTAGACATCCTCTTATATTTTCTAGTAATAAGTGTCCTATTTTAGAACAATTCAAACTTACAATATGAAACTTATCTTTTTTATCTTAGTAAATTTGCTTATAAACTTACCCTAAATACTACTAGAAAAACAACATTTAACATCAGTTCTTTTTGACATTCCACATCGGTTTTGAACCGATGTTGAATCAGGCGACGTTGAATGTGTAGAAGTTAACATCGGTTTTGGAAACCGTTGTTAACGAAACTAAACAACATCATTTTTCCAGCAATAACCGATGTCCATATCTGATAAATAAAAACGTAAAAATATGTAAAAGATGGAACATTAACATCGGTTTCCTAAGAAACTGATGTTAAGAAATACCACGACATCAGTTTTTATCAAAAATCGATGTTGATTTGATGTAACAACATCGATTTTCATTGCAAAACCAATGTTGTTACAATAAATCAACATTAGTTTTCTTTTCAAAACCGATGTTGATTTAATTTAAACAACATCGGTTTTGCAAAGAAAACCGATGTTGATTTCATGTAACAACAACGGTTTTCTTTGCAAAATCGATGTTGTTGCATCAAATGAACATCCATTTTCCCAGAAAACCGATGTTGATTTCTAAGTTAAACATCGATTTTCTTAAAACCGATGTTGTTTATTTAATTTTTTAATATTTTGTCTGTTTTTTAAATTTTAGCAATTCTTCAACCTGTAAATTAAAATACCAGAGATCCAGCCAATTTCACAATACATTAAAATAAATTAATATTTCAATAACAAATAAAATTCAATAGTGTCAATGTATATAAAAGAATTTTCTAACCTAATGTTTATACAATTGTTTTGAAAATCCAATAACCACCTAATCTACTAATATGTCATCTCTAATTTTAAGAAAAAAGTTCGCCCATTGAACCCTAATAGCCTTCAAGGTGTCGGCTTCCAGTGGTCTTTCATAAGTGCAATACTGCATGACATAAGAAAACATAATTTAATTAGTACAAAACAAAAACAAGTAAAAAAAATAGTTTTGAATTAGACAATTAATTACCATGTCCCAATTATCTGTGAAGCCTCCTTGGACTATTGTCGACATCCAATGCATGACATAATAGCCACACTCAGTGCTTCCTGTTTGCTTGTTACACTAAATTGAAAAACATAGTCAAAGTTAAATGTCAATTAGTGTAAATAGTAATAAAAATTATTTTCAATACATAAATCATGATTTATTAGAAGACTTACTTTAAGCGCAATCCATTTAGTAGTAGCCTTTGATTTATTTCCTTTAGTGTCATGGTCTCCCTTCAAAGCACTGCTTAAGAGAAACATGCATGCATAGTGTACAATTTACCTTTCAACTATAGAAATAACATAAATGTATT
This sequence comes from Glycine tomentella, assembly GCA_007407185.1. Classification (NCBI taxonomy): domain Eukaryota; kingdom Viridiplantae; phylum Streptophyta; class Magnoliopsida; order Fabales; family Fabaceae; genus Glycine; species Glycine tomentella. The sequence goes on from PYAF01005793.1 coordinate 134,422, forward strand.
ACAAATTAGAACCTACCTGTTAATAATTCCTTTAAGGTAGTTATCAAGTTTGTTATGCAACGAACAGAACCAGACGACTACAGTGGCCTTAGGACATATAACTACCAGTTACCAATGTACACTACATTGTCGAAAAACAAGTTATTATACTACATACATTAATTAAATTGCGATACTCATTTATACTTACCCATTCAAATACGGTGCAAGGTAGACATGTTTCTGTGAACTCTGCATCCATTTCATCATTTAGTCCTCGATTTGATATTGAGATTGGCCAGATCTCTGTATAAACTGTGGCTCGAGGAATCCATACACATCGGCATGATCCGATTGCAAGCTTAATTGATTCATATGCCTATTGTACCATGAAAATAAAGTCAATTATGTAAGAATATAAAACAATTCACCAAGTAATGCTAGTCGATTGCAAGTGACGTATAGAATCCACAATTGTATAATGGAGATGTTGAGACATTGACCACCATGGATGATCTCCGAAATATCCTCATGCTTGATGTACAATGGGAAGTTGTCATTATGCACCCCGAACATCTCTGGGTCCCATGGCACCTGGAAGGGTCTGAGGAAAAGATCAGGGATGGTTAATGCTATCTGGTACATAGGATTAGAAATTTTTTTGGGCTTATCTACAGGTTTCGCCGGTCCCTTGGGTTCTTGTTTATTCTACACAGTTAACAACCATAAGTGAACGATCAGGTTAACTTTATATGTGACAAATCATTCGTAAATGAGAAGAAAGAAGGCAAAAATGAAATACCTTATGCAAAATTGTCTGTACAAGATGTGTCAACTAAGCAAGGAAAGTGTTAAGTACCTGCCCCACTAACTGAACCTGGTCAGTGGGTACAGGGACGCGAGCATCAATATCTCGTACTTCCTCAACACTCACCTTTACTTGATCAGTGGCAAGAGGAACGCTGTGCACAGTCGTCAATCCCTTATAAACTCTGCCAAGGGCAACAAGGCGGGGAGGATTGTTATCGACATACAACCCACGCCTGTCAGATGCACCCGTGTCTGGGTCATTCCCCGAGGGATCGACACAGCTTCCCTTGGTGCTGACACGGGCACCAAGAGGACATGACTGAACCTCTGGAGGCTACATGGCACCTTGACACTGCATCTGGGTCTGTAACTGGCTGAAGCTCATCATCACTTGTTGCGTAACTCTTTCAGTAATCGACTGCTCTAGCTCTACCCTGATGTTGTCTTTTCAAAGTTGTGAAATTATTAAACAATGTAACTCGGCAAACCTCCCAGGAAGCGGCTCTACATATTTCACAGAATTGGTCCCATTTTTCCTTACTAATGCCATATTTCTCGCAGACAGCATCGACATCGTCTTTTCCTTGTGCCAAAACCCATTTGCTGGTAAGGTTAGACTTGAACTGCCTCCATCGCTCTCCTACTGTCTGCAAAATTTTCTTCTTAGTCCGTTGGTCGAACGCTTCAGGTATATCAAACTCAGCCTGCGTTATAATGAAGTGGGTTTAATAGTTAGAACAACATTTAAATTGTATCCCTACAACCAATCACATTGGAGATTTAATTGCAATACCTGAATGTCCTCCCAGATCAACTCCTTCTGCGCAGTAGGAGCTTCCTTCCAGTTAGCAATGATGACATCCACCTTGTCTCTCACAACGATCCCTAGGTATGTTCTCAATTTCTTTGCCTGAGGACCATCACACTTACCAGTGGCAGGATCGACATGAACCACTGGTCTGTTAGCACCAGTATGTCTGGTAGCTAGTGAACGCAACCATGTTGCTTTCCTAGTCTTCTTCTCCATGCACGCTTCAAGTCCTGACTCAGTAGGAGGTGATGGTGACTCAGGACGAGCAGGTGCTGACTCAGGAGAAGGAAGTGGTGACTCTGGACGAGGAGGTGCTGACTCAGGACGAGGGGAGGAGGTCGGTGGTGTAGTCATGATCCTGTTAGAAACAAAAACAAAGATAAGTAAAGTTAAGAGACAAGTAAGGTTACATATTAAATTGTAAATGTCGAAAAAAGTTATTAAGAAAATTACATTAAGTGATGTTAATTAATTCTCCTTCATCATGATAATTACGAGTTGCATGAACATCGTCAAGAACATCTTCTCTGTTGACGTCAGCCATTGGTGTGAGAATCGAGTGACACCAGTATCAAGGGTTGAATCATCATCGTCAAGATTAATACTAATGGTTTTTCTATGTAATACCACTGACCACCTTTCATCACATGGATCTTGAACATAAAACACTTGTTTAGCTTGTTCTGCCATGATGAAAGGTTCATCTTGATAAGCTAGCTTGTTAAGATCTACTAAAGTAAATCCGAAGTCCTCGGTTCTCACACCGCTATTGATATCAACTCACTTGCACTTGAAAACACACACAGTGAAAGTAACATAATTAAGCTCCTAGATGTCATTAATGACTCAATAGTAAGGCAAGCACGCCAAAAGTGGATTGTGGTCATGCACAGTAGCGAAGTGCTGCGACTCAGCTCTTAGGCTAACCCCACTGTTTTGCATTGTGCTCTTCTCATCTTGCTGTTTGGTGTAGAAGGAGTACTTGTTGATATCGTACCCTTACCAACTTCTAACATTTCTTTTTGGCCCATCTGCTAACTTCCTCATTGTTTCAGATGCAGATTCATCACAAAGTATTGTATCTTTAAACCAATTCAGGAAAGTCTTGTTATGCTCTTTCAACAGCCTATTCTTCATCATTCTTGGATTACTTTCCTTGAGTAATGTCTGGTGACAAACCGTGTAGGGTAAGACTTTGTTACTGTTATTGAGGACATACAAATGAGCTTGTTGCAATTTTTGTAAAGCATGCATTATAACATGCAACCCTCGTGTACCCTTTCCTTCCACTCTATCGTCATTTCGCGACTCGGGAAGACCAACAGGTTTTGCTTTTTCAAGGTACTCTGAACAAAATTCTACATCTTCTTCGACAATGTACCTTTCAACTATGGATGCTTCAGGAAGGTGTAGGTTTTTTGTATACCCTTTTAAGATCTTCATATATCACTCGATCGGGTACATCCACCGTAAATAAACAGGGCCACACAGTTTAATTTCCCTCACCAAATGGACAAGTAAGTGAACCATTATGTCAAAAAATGAAGGAGGAAAATACATCTCCAACTGACACAAGATAATTGCCGCCTCTTCTTCCAAGTCATAACTTTAGAGGGTCCACGACTTTCGTACAAATGGCATTAAAGAAAAAGCACAGGCGAGTTATAGCATGCCTCACTTTGTCAGGTAAAATGTCTCGAATCGCCATGGCTAACAGTTGTTGCATCAACACATGGCAATCATGAGACTTTAAGCCAACTAGTTTCAGATCTTTCATCTGTACAAGGCTCTTAATATTTGAAGAGTATCCCTGTGGCACTTTCACTCGGCGCAGACACTAACAAAAACTTATCTTCTCCTTTCTTGACAAAGAGTGACATGCTGGAGGCAAGTAAATTTTCTTACCATTGGACCTAGGATGTAACTGCTCATGTATACCTATCTCAGCAAGATCTTGACGAGTGTTTAAACCATCCTTTGTCTTGCCTTGAATGTTAAGCAACGTGCCAATGACACTGTCACACACATTTTTCTCCACATGCATAACATCGATACAATGTCTGACATCTAGATCAGACCAGTATGGAAGATCAAACAATATCGACCTCTTCTTCCATATGCAAGTATTACCTTTGATCTTCTTTTGGATCTTTCCAAAAATAGTATGGATGTCCTCAACCCGCTGAAGAACTTGCTCACCGGTTAATGGAATCAGTGCAGTTTTATGCTCTTGACTTCCATTGAACGCTTTTTTCAATCAACGATAAGGGTGATAAGGTTTAACTTCCATGTTTAAGTTGCAAGTAACTCGTGTCTTGCTCACAGATAGGCCATGCACGATGGCCCTTAACATTATATCCACCCAAATTCCCATACGCAGGAAAATCATTAATGGTACAAAATAGCATTGCACGCAACTTGAATGTCTCCTTACGATACCCATCAAACACGACAACCTCCTCATCCCACAAGTTTGCCAAGTCTTCAATCAAGGGAGTAAGATAAACATCAATGTCATTTTCTGGCTGTCTTGGGCTCGATATCATCATAAACAACATCATGTATTTTTCGCTTCATGCACAACCAAGGAGGCAGGTTGTAAATTACCAGTAAAATAGGCCAAGAACTGTGCTGAGTACTTAGACCAGTCAAAACGGGTTCAACCCGCGAGCCAACCCATTTTGGCTCACCAAAATTGGTGGGTTGGGTTGCTTAAATGTTACCTCACTTTGATCCTGGGTTATTTTGACCCGGCTCACTTAACCTGCAACTCATCCGGGTTGAACCCGGGTGAGCCAGGTTGGCTCACGGGTTTCATTAAAAAAAAGTCACTCATACACTCACGTGACTCACCACTCACTCTTAGCACTCATAGTCACGAGTCTCTCAAACTCTCACTCTCATTCACCAAAACAAAAGGAAAAAAGGCAAAAAGTGAAAAAGCTAACCTCCAAGAGGAAAAAAAGCCAAACCCAAACCCAAAAAGCCAAAACGCGAACCCAAGCCGTGCCGCCGTCCCACTCGTTGTGGCCACCACTACTCACCGCCGTCTGTCCGGCACTTGCCAGTCGCGACCACCACGCCAGTCCGCCACTTGAATCGAAGCCAGCGTCGCTAGTCCGCTTAAAGTTGAAGCCCAACGCCACCGCATCAGATCTGCCGGACTGCCACCTTGGCCACTCCCTTCCTCCCTCCATTGAGCTTTATTTCTTGAAAACAGTATGCTTCTAGTGGTGTTTCATTTATATATCTGGGATTTGTATTTTGTATGTAGCTTCATTTATGGTTTATTTGTTTGTATTTTTTGGTTGGTATAGTTGTTAGGCTGTGCTTTGCTTTGATTGTAATCCAAGATGTGCTTTTTCATATTTTATATACCATTTGGCCATGTTTCTTTCTCTGGAGTAATCTTCATGACAAATACTTTGGTTCATTGTTCTCAGAATTAAATTACTTTTAAGATTTATTTGGATGCTTTATATTTGCCTCAACCTTTTAATCCCGTAGCAGTTTTATGGCTTTGGTTCATTGCTCTCAGAATCAATTACTTTAAAGTTTTATTTGGATTCTTTATATTTGCCTCAACCTTTTAATCCCGTAGCAGTTTTATGGCTTAATATGATTTGTTTTATGTTGCTAAAGAGCTTTGATATGATAGTGCCTTGTTCTTGTTTTCTTGTGTTGTAGGTGGGGGTCATATATATATATATATATATATATATATATATATATATATATATATATATACACACACACACATATATATATATATATATATGGCCCTTCAGGTAAGTCAAATTGCAAGTATGTTTTAGTTTAATTTTCGCAATTTTCTGCAGGTAAAGTGGTAAACTTGTGAATTCAATTTTTAGTAAGTCAGACAAACCCTTGCAATCAAATGACTTTGATTCCCATACACTGTATTTTGAATATTTAAAAATAAGATATGATTTGATTTGGTTTGGGAATCAAATTCTATGTTTCATGTCGTTTGTAATATTTAAACTTAGATTGATTTAATTTGCATTTTTCTGCGCTTATGTTGTGATTTTTTAAGTTTTTTTTAAAAAATTTAAAGTGAGTCAACCCACGAGTCAGCTCACGAGCTAGCTCGCGAGCCAACCCGTATAACCCACCAACCCGTGTGGGTTGAGCCGGGTTAGGCAAAATCTGACCCACCACCAAAGTGAGCCAACCCGGCTGTAACACCTAAATTTTTTTTCTTTCACTTATTTCCATTTATAAAGAAATTTATTTTATAAATTCGCTTTTTTTATTTCTTAAATAAATGTTAAATAAAATAGTTACTATCAAATATTTCTTAATGCAAAATAAAGTGTCATACAGTCCATTACAATCTTATATAATATAATTCAGATACAGACCATAAAATAGTTCAAATACAGACAAACAAACCAAAATAGTCAATACAAAGTTACATGGCCTCAGTATCAATAGTACACCAAGCATAGAATACAATTCATCCAAGCTCCTCCATCACCATTTAGCTTAATATTTTAATGTTCCTCTGCTCGCTCAACAGATTGAGGTCATCACAGGTGTCAACCACATACACAAAATAGGGTAAGTATATGATAAACATAGTTAGATGAAAACAACAGAATCATAGTGAAATAAAATAATACGTCATAATAAATACATAATAAATGTATGACAAAATACGCAACATATGCATGATTCTTGATTAGAATGATGCATGACTGAGATATCAGATTTTCACCAAATTCTCAACAAATGGTACCATAATCAAAATAGCCCCACCTACTCTAGTGGAAGCCTCACCCGCTCTGGTGGAATATACCTCCGCTCTGAGGTTAAATGGTACCATAGTCAAGATAGTCCACCCACTCTAGTGGAACACACCTCCGCTCTGAGGTTACTTTTATTACCTCCACTCTGAGGTATCAAATGCAGATGAAGTATGCAATGAATTGCTTTATTTCTTATTTTCTCTTCATCATTAATCGCCAATTTATTTCTCATATGCTTTAACCATTCAACATAGATTCAGCACAGAACTCAACTCAACATAGATTTATAGAAACACTCAGCAACACATGGATTTCATAACAATCCATATAAATTTCCAACAACACATGAGCTTCATAAAATACTTGTTGAAACATAATCAACACATAAACTTTAAAAAACATCTAATTGATATTCAACATACAAACTTTAGTAAAACATCAAGTAAGTAACAAAATAACACCCAAACTTTAGTAAAACATTAAAATAAGTATTTCCTTAAATCAAAGCCATAATATATAAAAAGTTTAAGTTACTTAATCTCTTTCTTACTAGATTAGATTCAAATTATTCATTATAACCATTTATTTAAGT
>PYAF01005793.1:141485-163752 GCA_007407185.1 Glycine tomentella
GAATTTTTTGCAACTAGCTTTCAAGACTCCTAGCTTCTTCACGTGAACTTCAAGGGTTGTGGGCCTTGGTTTGGCTTTTGATTGTTGAGTGAAAGGGATGTAGGATGGAGGGGGAGTGCTTCATGTGTAATTGTCTTCATTTGGTCCCCACCACCTCCTTTTATTGTCTAGGTAAAGTGGCTTTGTTAGAAAAATCTCCAAACCCATCATTAACTTGCTTTTGATTTGGTTTATTTTCATTGGCCCTTGCATTCCCACCATACAAGTGTCCTAAATCATGAATTTTCCACGTCCTTCTCCTTGGCTCTCAATTTGCACGTGGACTTTAAGCCTTGTAGGGAAAGTTTTACCAATTTTCCTTTCTTTACGTTTTTGTGTTTCTTAAAAAACCCATTTTTGTAAAATAATGATTCTGGATTCGTTAACCGTTGGATTTTCTTAAAAGTTTAAAGTTATACTCCTATCTCATATATCTAACTTTTGACCGTTGGGATCTTTGAAATAATGTGTAGAAATGTCCACGTATTCTGCCAAAGGAGACAAAATAAAATTTGCTTCAAATATCTCTTAAGCATTTATAACCTAGCTTTCCAAATGGTCCAATTGCATGCTTCCTAGCTTCTTAACCGTACAAGTGTCTTTGTTCTTGAGTTTTCTAAAGCTTTCTCCATTGTTCTTGTAGTCCACGGCCATATTGGGTTTTTTGAGCAATTATGTTGCAATTTTACAAATTTCTCATGGATGGCTTGAATGGCTAGGATTTTTAGAGATTTTAATGCTTTATTGGATTTAATTCATGTCTTGAAATTAAATAAAATTGCTTCTATAATTTATAGAAGCTTAATTCTAATTTGGTTTTATAGAAATAAAATCCTAGAAATCTTTTGGACTTGGTTTAAGTGTGGTAACATTTTTAAGATGTCACATAATTTTCTTTCAATTTTTTTATCTAATTTTTCATTGGTTCATTTTGTTTTTAATTAACAAAATGTCTGTACTATTTTATTAAAGAATCTATTCCTTTCATAATTAAGAGAAAATTCCACAGATTGTATCTTTCCTTTTATGTGTTTTTATGAAACTCAGGTTAGTTTAGATTAAATTCTTTTTGAAATATTTTCCAAAATTCCTAAAAAATTCTATTTCATGATTTTTCTTTATAAATAATGTCAATAATTCCTTATCTAGGAGCATACTGTATTTTGGTCAGGTGTTTATAGTATTACTGAGGCTACCTGATCTTATCAGGGCTTAAAGGGTATTTTGGTCATTTTGTAAAATGTCCAGAGGCATTTGTGTCATTTTCAAAAATGTCCAAGGGCAATTTTATCATTCTATCTAGGAATGCATACTTACAGAAAATTCACATGTATATTAAAATATGAGGGTGTTACAATTCTTCCCCCTTAAAGAAATTTCGTCCTCGAAATTTACCTGAATTGAAGAGATTTGGATAGCTCTTCCGCATTTCGCTTTCTAGTTCCCATGTAGTATCACCATCTGCACCATTTCCCCATATAACCTTTACCAAAGGAATTTCTTTTCCTCTTAGGGTTTTGATTCTTTTATCCTCAATCCTTACTGGAAAGGTTTCATAAGTTAAATTTTCCTTTATGGGTACATCATCTATCTCGATTACATGAGAAGGATCATGGACATATTTACGTATCTGGGACACATGAAAAACATCATGAAGGTTTGAAAGATTTGGGGGTAAGGCAATTTGATAGGTTACTGGTCCGACTCTTTTAAGAATTTGAAAAGGTCCAATAAATCGTGGTGTAAGTTTTCGGGATTTCAGTGCTCTCCCAACACCAGTCCAAGGATTGACTCTTAAAAATACATGATCTCCTACATCAAACTCTAAATTTTTTCTCCTTTGATCATAGTAACTTTTCTGCCTACTTTGAGCCGCTTTCATCTTTTCTTGGATTAACCTAATTTTATCAATTGTTTGTTGTATAATTTCAGGTCCTAAAATTAAGTTTTCTCCAGACTTTTTCCAACATAGAGGGGTTCTACATTTTCTACCATACAAGACTTCATATGGTGTCATACCAATAGAAGAATGAAAACTATTATTGTAAGTAAACTCTATTAAAGGTAGAAAGAGCTCCCAGTTTCCTTTATGTTCTAAGACACAAGCTCTTAATAAATCTTCTAAAGATTGGATAGTTCTTTCAGTTTGTCCATCAGTTTGAGGATGGTAGGCTGAACTTAATTTTAATTTAGTTCCTAAAGCTTTATGTAGATTGTCCCAGAATCTTGAAGTGAATCTAGGATCCCTATCAGATATTATACTAGAAGGGACTCCATGTAAACGTAAAATTTCTTTTATATACAAAGTGGTTAATTTTTCTAAAGAGTATCGAATGTTAATAGGAATAAAATGGGCACATTTTGTTAACTGGTCTACTATAACCCATATAGAATCACATCCTTTAGAACTTCTTGGCAATGAGGTCACAAAATCCATAGATATACTGTCCCATTTCCATTGAGGTATTTCTAAAGATTGCATTATTCCTAAAGTCTTCTGATGTTCTACCTTTGATTTTTGACAAATTAAGCAAGATATACATATTCACTTATTTCTTTCTTTATCTTTGGCCACCAAAATAAAGCTTTTAAATCTTTATACATTTTAGTGGCTCCGGGATGGATACTTAACTTACTTTTGTGTCCTTCTTCTAATATCATCTTTTTAATTCCAGGATCATTAGGGACACAAATTCGTTCTTGCAATTGTAGAATTCCATCCATTCCTATCTTAAATTCACTAATATATCCCTCCATTTTCTATATTTTCAATTATAGTTCTTAAGAAAGAATCAGATCTTTGTCTATTTCCTATTTCCTTCAAAAATTCATTGGAAACTTGTAAAGCTCCTAATTTAACACTTACTGGTGTAGTTTCACATGTCAAACTAAGATCCCTAAATTGTTCTAACAAATCTCTTTCTCTAATCATTAATGTAGATATCATCAGAGATTTTCTACTTAAAGCATCGGCTACTACATTAGCTTTTCCAGGATGATAATTAAGTTTCATAATCCTTCAAATATTCTATCCATCTTCTTTGTCTCATATTTTAATTCCTTCTGGCTAAACAAATATTTTAAACTCTTATGGTCACTAAAAACTTCAAAATGTGAACCATGTAAATAATGCCTCCAAATTTTCAACACAAATACTACAGCTGCCAATTCTAAATCATGAGTAGAATAATTCCTTTCATGAGGTTTCAATTGTCTAGATGCATAGGCTACTACTTTTCCATCTTGCATCAAAACTCCTCCTAAACCCATTTTAGATGCATCACAATATACTACAAAAGGTTTTTCTAAATTAGGTAAAACTAATACAGGTGTTGTGGTCAATTTATTTTTAAGAGTTTGGAAGCTTTCCTTACATTAGGTGTTCCATACAAAAGCTTGTCCTTTTCTAGTTAAGGTAGTTAAAGGTAATGCTATTTTAGAAAAATCTTGAATAAATCTCCTATAATATCCGGCTAATCCTAAGAAACTTTTAATTTCAGTAACTGTCTTAGGTCATTCCCATTCTATTACAGCTTGTATTTTAGAAGGGTCTACTGAAATTCCTCCTTTAGATATTTCATGACCTAAGAAATTCACTTTTTCTAACCAAAAATCACACTTAGACATTTTAGCATAAAGTTGCCGTTCTTTCAGAGTTTGTAACACAATCCTTAAATGTTCAGCATGTTCTTCCTTAGTTTTAGAATATACTAAAATGTCATCAATAAATACTACTACAAATTTATCAAGATAAGGATGAAAAACTCTATTCATATAATCCATAAATACAGCTGGAGCATTGGTTACTCCAAAAGGCATAACTAAGTATTCATAATGACGATAGTGAGTACTAAAAGCGGTTTTAGGAATATCTTCAGATTTTACTCGGATTTGATGATATCCTGACCTAAGGTCAATTTTACTAAAAACACAAGCTCCTACCAATTGATCCATCAAATCATCTATTCTAGGTAAAGGATATTTATTTTTAATTGTCACTTTATTTAACTGTCGATAATCTACACACATTCTCATAGATCCATCTTTTTTCTTAACCAGTAATACTGGAGCTCCCCATGGTGATACACTTGGTCTCACAAATTGTTTACTTAGCTATTCTTCTATTTGTTTCTTTACTTCAGCTAATTCTATAGGAGACATTCTATAAGGTGCTATAAAAATAGGTCCAGTTCCAGGAATTAAATCTATAGAGAATTCTACTTCTCTTCCAGGAGGTAACTTATTTACTTCTTGGAATACTTCAAGAAATTCTTTTACTACAGGCAGATCTTTTTTCTCAGATTCAGTTTTAGATTCAAAGTAAGATGTAATCATGTATATTTGAACATCATTCTTTTTTATCATTCCAATGACTTTGTTAGGAGAGACAATCTGAATATCCTTACTAACTTGAGGGTTTCCAAAAGTTATAGTTTTATCGAAACAATTTAGCATGACATGGTTGGAGGATAACCAGTCCATACCAAGTATGACATCAATTTGTTGTAAGGGTAAGCAGATCAAGTTAACAGAAAATATTTTATTAGCAATTTCTAATTGACAATCTAGAAAAATTTCAGAAGTAACAACTGACTTACTAGTGGGGGTGGTTACTATCAAATTGACATTTAGAGGAGACACAGAAAGTTTTAAATTTTGAACACAGATGTAGGAAATGAAGGAATGAGTAGCTCCTGAATCAAATAACACGTTTAAAGGAGTTTTATTTATGAAACACTTACCTTGGATTAAGCCTTCAGATTGAGAAGCCTCAGCTCCACTAAGAGTAAATACTCTTCCTGTGGCTTTTGGTTTTTCCGGGGGATGGCTCTGGTTCCCTTCTTCCTTTTTCTTGCGATTCAAAGGACAGTTCATTGAAATATGCCATTTCTTGTTGCATTTATAGCATACAGAATCTGGTTCTAAACATGATGAAGCATAATGTCCAGTTTTTCCGCATTTGAAACATTTGATAGGAAAAGAGGAAGAAGCTTGGTTAATTGGAGCCTTAAAATTTGTACCATTTAGACGACGCTTTTGATATGGCTTTTCTTGAATTGGGCGGTATCCCATCCTTTTCCTGATAGGCCCCATATTCTTGTAATGAGAGGCCCTAGCTCGAGAGTCCTCATCATAAATTCTACACATGTTTACTAACTGAGGGAATTGAAGCACCCCTTGATAATTTACTGCTTGTTTTATTTTTGGCCTTAGTCCATTTAAAAATTTAACACACTTGGAACTTTCTCCCTCTACACCATGATAATGAGGAAAGTATCTCACTAATTCTTCAAACTTGACTGCATATTCAGCTACAGTCATATTACCTTGTTTTAATTCTAAAAATTCCATTTCCTTTTTGTTTCTTATATCTTCGGGAAAATATTTTTCTAGAAAAGCTGTTTTAAAGATTTCCCAAGTTATTTCTTGATTATCAGCTTCTAGCCTTAGTTGAGTGTTTTCCCACCAAAATTCTGCTTCCTCAGCTAACATATATGTACCAAACAGTACCTTTCTATCAGGAGGACAGGCCATTACTCGGAAAAATTTCTCAATTTCCCTAAGCCATGTTTGAGCACCGTCAGGGTCATAGCCTCCCTTGAAACTTGGTGGGTGGTTTCTTTGAAAACTTTTCTAAGCCGTGATATTCATTATTTACGTTTCGTTGTTGGTTCCCCACAGCTTGGGCCAAAGCTTGGAGTGCATCGGCTATAGCACGGTTGTTTCTACCGGCCATTTTCTTTTTCTTATTTACAAAACAATCGAAATTTTTAAGTTAATAAATTGTAAACGAAATAAATTGTAACAAGTTAATAAATTAGAACACAGCAGAAAATATACTCACACCCTTTATACATCAATTTATTATAATATGGTTAGTACAAAATACTTTTTACTACTTCTACAAAGTTATATTCTACTCATTTACCACTACTCACTAAGTCATTTTAATACTACTATCTAAGTCATTTTCAACTACTATTTATCTACTAGTTACTACTTTACACAGATATATATATATATATATATATATATATATATATCCTACTGACCACTTTTATTTATTCATTCTTTCTTATTTAAAAGTTCTGACCTACTCCTTCGATATCATAATACACATCGCAGAAACTAGTTGACGCATTAGCCGACTTTTCAGTTCCATAATATACAACATTTTCTATCATACGATAAACTTGTCTATCTGAAGTCCATAGTACTACAACAGTGTCATGAAACTCCTTGGTAATCGGAGGTTCCTCAAGGATAGGATTAGCTTGATATTTTGCTATATTCTTATAAGTGGTCGTTCGACTTTCTTGGAATTCTTCTCGAAATCTTTGCACATCCACCAAAACAAAAATCATACTATGATCACCACAGACTTCCATTGTCCTAGATGACCAACATAAATAAATTCTTATTTCTTTATCTCATATTTAATTTATGTAATATGAGGAATATCACATAAAATACAATATTATACAAGGCACAACAACATACATTACACAGAAAATACACACAAAACACAACAAGCACAGGGAAACATAGCAATCATACAATCCTAAGAAATAGACCATGCTCTGATACCACTATTGTAACACCTAAATTTTTTTTTTCACTTATTTCCTTTTATAAAGAGATTTATTTTATAAATTCACTTTTCTTTATTTCTTAAATAAACGTTAAATAAAATAGTTACTATCAAATATTTCTTAGTGCAAAATAAAGTGTCATACAGTCCATTACAATCTTATATAATATAATTCAGATACAGACCATAATATAGTTCAAATACAGACCAACAAACCAAAATAGTCAATACAAAGTTACATGGCCTTAGTATCAATAGTACACCAAGCATAGAATACAATTCATCCAAGCTTCTCCATCACCATTTAGCTTAATATTTTATTGTTCATCTGCTCGCCCAACAGATTGGGGTCATCACAGGTGTCAACCACAGACACAAAATAGGGTAAGTATATGATAAACATAGTTAGATAAAAACAACAGAATCATAGTGGAATAAAATAATACGTCATAAAAAATACATAATAAATGTATGACAAAATACACAACATATGCATGATTCTTGATTAGAATGATGCATGACTGAGATCTCAGATTTTCAAAAAATTCTCAACAAATGGTACCATAATCAAAATAGCCCCACCTACTCTAGTGGAAGCCTCACCCGCTCTGGTGGAATATACCTCCGCTCTGAGGTTAAATGGTACCATAGTCAAGATAGTCCACCCACTCTAGTGGAACACACCTCCGCTCTGAGGTTACTTTTATTACCTCCACTCTGAGGTATCAAATGCAGATGAAGTATGCAATGAATTGCCTTTATTTCTTATTTTCTCTTCACCATTATTCTCCAATTTATTTCTCATATGCTTTAACCATTCAACATAGATTCGGCATAGAACTCAACTCAACATAGATTTATAGAAACACTCAGCAACACAAGGTAGAAACACTCAGCAACACATGGATTTCATAACAATCCATATAAATTTCCAACAACACATGAGCTTCAGAAAATACTTGGTGAAACATAATCAACACATAAACTTTAAAAAACATCTAATTGATATTCAACATACAAACTTTAGTAAAACATCAAGTAAGTAACAAAATAACACCCAAACTTTAGTAAAACATTAAAATAAGTATTTCCTTAAATCAAAGCCATAATATATAAAAAGTTTAAGTTACTTAATCTCTTTCTTACTAGATTAGATTCAAGTTATTCATTATAACCATTTATTTAAGTTACTTATCCAAATCATCATCCATTTACCCTTTTTAATGTTTTTGAAGCATTTCATCAAACACATGGTATACAAAGCTTTAATTCTTATAAAAATAAATGAGAATCTAACATAATGAATATCTAAACCATGGTTATCACAGTACTTCCCCATACCTTGCTTTATTAAGTTGGAATTTTTTGCACCTAGCTTTCAAGACTCCTAACTTCTTCACGTGAACCTCAAGGGTTGTGGGCCTTGGTTTGGCTTTTGATTTTTGAGTGAAAAGGATGTAGCATGGAGGGGGAGTGCTTCACGTGTAATTGTCTTCATTTGGTCCCCACCACCTCCTTTTATTGTCTAGGTAAAGTGGCTTTGTTAGAAAAATCTCCAAACTCATCATTAACTTGCTTTTGATTTGGTTTATTTTCATTGGCCCTTGCATTCCCACCATACAAGTGTCCTAAATCATGAATTTTCCACATCCTTCTCCTTGGCTCTCAATTTGCACGTGGACTTGTAGGGAAAGTTTTACCAATTTTCCTTTCTTTACGTTTTTGTGTTTCTTGAAAAACCCATTTCTGTAAAATAATGATTCTAGATTCGTTAACCGTTGGATTTCCTTAAAATTTTAAAGGTATACTTCAATCTCATGTATCTAACTTTTGACCATTGGGATCTTTGAAATAATGTGTAGAAATGTCCACGTGTTCTGCCAAAGGAGACAAAATAAAATTTGCTTCAAATATCTCTTAAGCATTTATAACCTAGCTTTCCAAATGGTCCAATTGCATGCTACCTAGCTTCTTAACCATACAAGTGTCTTTGTTCTTGAGTTTTCTAAAGCTTTCTCCATTATTCTTGTAGTCCATGGCCATATTGGGTTTTTTGAGCAATTATATTGCAATTTTACAAATTTCTCATGGATGGCTTGAATGGCTAGGATTTTTAGAGATTTTAATGCTTTATTGGATTTAATTCATGTCTTGAAATTAAATAACATTGCTTCTATAATTTATAGAAGCTTAATTCTACTTTGGTTTTCTAGAAATAAAATCCTAGAAATCTTTTGGACTTGCTTTAAGTGTAGTAACATTTTTAAGATGTCACATAATTTTCTTTCAATTTTTTTTATCTAATTTTTCATTGGTTCATTTTGTTTTTAATTAACAAAATGTCTGTACTATTTTATTAAAGAATCTATTCCTTTCATAATTAAGAGAAAATTCCACAGATTGTATCTTTCCTTTTTTGTGTTTTTATGAAACTCAGGTTAGTCTAGATTAAATTCGTTTTGAAATATTTTCCAAAATTTCTAAAAAATTCTCTTTCATGATTTTTCTTTATAAATAATGTCAATAATTCCTTATTTAGGAACATACTGTATTTTGGTCAGGTGTTTATAGTATTACTGAGGCTACTTGACCTTATCAGGGCTTAAAGGGTATTTTGGTCATTTTGTAAAATGTCCAGGGGCATTTGTGTCATTTTTAAAAATGTCCAAGGGCAATTTTGTCATTCTATCTAGGAATGCATACTTACAGAAAATTCACATGTATATTAAAATATGATGGTGTTACACCGGCCCGGCTCACTTTGTTGTCAACCCGTGGTGGGCCAACCCGGGTGGGCCGGGTTGGCCCGTTTTGATAGGTCTATGAGTACTTAGACTCCCGTAGGGATTCATTCCATCACTGGCAAGTGCAAGCCTAAGATTTCTAGGGTCTTCCCCAAATTCCGGATACAAGTAGTCAATCTTCTTCCATTGCGTGGAATCTGCCAGATGGCGGAGCATTCCATCACAGTTTCTCCCATCTGCATGCCATGTAAGGTCTTTTTGCGTCATCTTCATTAGTAAACAGACACTTAAACCTTTGAATGATCATAAGATACCACAACACCTTCGCGGGGGAGCCTTTCTTTGTGCTTTCATCAATGCTACAGTCGTCATCGGCCTTCAATTTATACCGTGATACCCCACACCTGGGACATTTATGCATTTCTTGAAATTCATTTCTGTAAAATATGCAATCATTAGGAGAGGCATGAATTTTCTGATACTCCATACCCATCGGACAAAGAATCTTCTTGGCCTGATAGTCATTTCTTGGCAACGTGTTTTCATCTGGAAGCATGTCCTGAACTACCTCAAGCAGTGAACTGAAGCTTTTGTCACTCCACCCATATTTGGCCTTGACATTAACCAGATTTAGCACCGCAGACAACAGTGTCAATGACTTTTTGCACCCCGGATACAACGGCTTCTTCGAATCACTTTCCAATGTATCATACATAGGGCATGTGCTTGCTGAAAATACTCATATCCCAAATCACGAATCATATCCTTTAATCGATCTCTGATGTCAACATTAACCGGTTAATTTTCCAGACCCTCTGCGTGTCTGTCAATTCACCATGCCATATCCATGTCGTATAAGTCTTCTTAATCCCATCGCACAGAAGATGCTCCCGTATGTCGTCCAGTGCTTGGTGTGTCTGACAATTTGGAAGATATATAGGGTTCCCTCTACAACCTACAATGAACATAGAACATTAGACTATATACCTAATTTTTAACAAAACCCGGTTTACATTTAAGTTTAAAAAAAGGCTTACCTTTGGTGAAGGAGCAGAGGTTGTGGCTTGGGTTCTACTGATGGTGGCGGTCCCACTGGGGTTGCAGCCTCACTTGGTTGTTCTTCCTGCAAAGTGTAAAAAACAAGAACAGTGGTTATATGCTTAAGTTAGTGTAATCGAGAAATGCTAGGTTCTGGAGCTTTAAATATGATGCACTAAGATATAAAGTGGAAAAGTTTGGTCTTTTAGTGGAAAAATGTAAAGACTATCTTAGTTTAATTCATAACTAAGCTGTGATTTTAGCAAGAAGACAAACAAATCAAGGTTGCTACTATGTTAGTGAGTGAAGTTATCTGGATTTGGTGCTAACTTTGGTGCTTTCTTAGTCCTAAGTTGTCTCTTGCTTTGGTGCTAACCGTGTCATGTGGGGCAGGTAACTTCCTATCATATATGTTTTCAAATAAAATGGGAAAAGAGGGTGAGACAACTTTTATAACTCAAGCCATTTAAGCCACTACAATTGATTAATTGTGTAAGAGCTTTTGATGTGAAGGTAAGAGTTCCATTTAAGCCACTACAATTGATTTCAGCCACTACAATTGATTAAGCCATATATGACTGATATTTTCTGCATAATTGGGGACTGCATATATAGGCAAAATGGAACTTCCACTATCAACTGCATTGTTTTCCCAAAAAATCAACCCATACAAACTTAATTTAGTATAATAACAACATGAATAAATTAAACATCTATAAGGCTATAACTATCCCCACTATTGGTGTATCCCACAAGCCAAAACAGAAACAAAAACAAACCAGCCAACATGTATTCTATTTTTGTTTTTCTTTCTTGTTTCTTCTAGTGTAAATTTGTAGCTCCTATGCTCATTTGCTTGGTTGACATTTATTAGTAACAACCAGTTTAACACTTCTAATGGTGCATACACAATAATACCTTTCAATACTACTCTTGCAATAGAAGCCAATCTCATGTTCATACATTGAATAAAATACAGTTTGTCAAATTAAGAGCATACTACCTGAGAGGATCAAACACAATAATCCTGATAGCAGTGACAGAGAATCTTTCAATAAAACTACAAAGAACGTAACGACAATATCAACGTTACTGCAAATAAATTACCATATTTATTTATATAATCATAAGGACCAGATCAGATCATTATAGGAGCATTCAATGTCAAGGGTTGCACTATTCAACAAATTAATGCTATCTTCGTCATATTTAGTGGAGTATTCATCTTAAACTTGGGTTTCATTTGATTATGTCAAGCAAACACATCTTTAGTGGAATTTGGATCTTGATCACTAACTGGAATTTGAATCACACAGATGAGGTAACTAGTATAACTACAAAAACTTAGAATACATCTCAACTAAATCATAAAAGAAATGAACAAACCAATACCATTAGTATACTAATAATCCTCTGATTCTCATATAACACAAATTTCAAAAGAGAACAACTCAACAATTTGGTATTCCCATGATTACATTCAACATTTGTAAAAAGAGTTATGGATAAATTAATATAAGTTGTTTCTACCAAAATAAAAATAGCCACCAACCTAGCTATACTGGTATCGTGTATAGATAGATGCCTAGGCTGGTATTTCAGAGAATAAAAAAGCCATTCACATAGTTAATGGTTATCTTAGTGCATATAGGCAAATAGAAAAAACAAGATGCATTAATGACATACAATATAAGCAGCAAACCAAAATAAGCAGCCAATGTTGTGAGACTCGAAGCAGCCAACCAATACCAAACTACATTCCCAACTTGGATGGAGTTAGGCAATCAATATAAGCAACCAATGTTGTGGTATTTAGTTGGACCAGAAGAAAGGTGCTATCAACATGAGGGGAACTTTTAAGCAGGCAATGTTGTAATCACTAGCTTGACCTTTAACACTTATACGCAACTTTTACTTTTAGGTCGATCATAATTCTCCCTAGCTTAACCACATTATTTGTGAAGAATTGCTTGGCAACACCATTATTTGAGAGCCTGACCAATCCAATGACTAAAACAGAATCTACCAGTGTTGCTACTTATGTTATAGCCAACATCATAAGCCTAACATAGCTCCAAATTATTCCCAACAAAAATACTTAACAAGTTTGCTTAATAAAGACAAAAAATAGCAACACAAGTTTACTTAATCAGCCACTAAGTGTCCTAACTTCTTTAACCAGCCACAGAAACTTCATTTAGTACAATAACAGTGACAATAAATTAAACATCAATCCAACAAAGACATATAGATCCATCAATGCTACAAATGTACATCTGAGATATCCAACATTTCATCTTAAAACCACATAGTACCCTACCACATACAATTAACACCAAACAAAACCAATTCTAGCAAATGACCATACAACTATCCAACATTTTTTTTAACAAAAATACATCAACAGATAGACATTGTCTCTTTCACATGAATAAGCAACACCAACAAGCATGAAATAAAGTCAAGTACCTGTAAAGCTAACACCAACAATGCGAACCACGGTCTCGAGAAAATGAGGCCTCCTACTTTGGAAATCCATGGCGGTAACATAAACAACAAATACCAACCAGTTAGTTCGAAATGTGAGTTGCGAGAGTACCTCAAAGAGAACATAGCAAAAGAGACACTACCTGAGCGTGCGCGAGTGAGAGCAAAAGTGAAATGCCTTCGTTGCAAGCAGACCAAAATACTGAGATCGCGAGGAGAACGCGAGAACGAAAGAAAAATGTGAAGAAGACGAGCAGTAGTGAATGCTGAGGAGAACACGAGCACGGAAGATGAGCAGTAGTGAAGGCGCCAGAGTGAGGGCTTTTTATTTGGGGGGTTAGCGCTTTTATATTAACAAAAACAACATCGGTTACTAAAGACAACCCAATGTTAACTATATCCTTCTTAACATCGATTTTCAAATAAAATCGATGTTAACGTCAAATGTTAACATCGATTTTCCAAAATAACCTTAAAAACTGATGTTAACAGATACACAATAACATCGATTTTAGAAAATAACCTCAAAACCGATGTTATTGTCTATCTGTTAACATCGGTTTTTGAAAATAACCTTAAAAATCGATGTTAACATGTTTTGTTAACATCGGTTTAAAGGTTTTTAAGAAAATCGATGTTGACATATAGACAATAACATTGGTTTTAAGGAAAATCGATGTTAACTACGTTCGCTTATTTACGAATTTGCCACCGCGTTTTGGTTAACATCGATTTTTAATAAAACCGATGTTAAACCACCGATGCTAAAACCCATTTTTCTAGTAGTGAAACCTAGTCAATTTGAACTTAGTACTTCTGTAAATGTTGTTTTTTATATTTTGAAAGATTAATCCAATCACGTGTTGTATTTTGATAGATTCCGATGACCTCCAAAGCATCAAAGCATGCAAAAAGGGCATAAAGATCAAAATGGAGGGGTGTCAGAAGCAACAAGGCCCAGGCCCAAGAACTTTCTTCATGATTAAGCATTTAACTCGCCCATGCGAGCCTCCACAGGCTAAAACACTCGCCCAGGCGAGCTGCAAGTTCCAAGGGGATAAGGATTAGCTCGCCCAGGCGAGCAAACACAGGCAAAATCACTCGCCTAGGCGAGTAGACTGAAGCAGGTGCCCAAAACTATAAATAGCCATGCAATGGTGAAGGCTTGGCATCCCATTTTCATTTTTCCTATGCTTGGAACGAAATTATTTAGCTTTTGTGAGTGAAATAGCTTAGGTTAAGTGTTAGGGAGAGTGAGAGAAGTGAGAATTAGTGTGAAGACTCTACAGGAAAGAAGCGGTGATGATTTCCTTCATCAATTATTGCCTTAAAGAGGTGCTCTCTGCAATGATTGGCTAGCTTCCCTTAAGGATTGGATGTAACCTTCTTACCCTATGTATCTCTTTTAATATTTATTTATGTATGAATCTTTTTTATTCCTTATTGGTAATTTCATTCTGACCTTAATGCTTGATTTTACTTTATCACTAGTTTCATGAATTTAATCTTAAGTGAGACTGGAAAGTAATGTTAGGGTTTGATTGAATATTTTACTAGTTACGTTACATTGCTAGGAATAGGGCATAACATTTTGATTGCATAAAGCACACGATTATGATTTTAATGTTGGGATATTTATTCGATATGCGAGTGGATCGATATTTAGTAAATATCCTTAGGATTCTCAAATGCGAGGAATCGATTTGGGGTAATTTAATGTGTGCATCAATAAAGATAGAAAATGATTTATGCATGGTAAAGTTAATTGAATATTAAGGGTAAGAATGACGAAATCCAATCCTACACTTTTCTTGAATTTAACTAAACTTGCTTTATTTGTTTCTATAGTTTCCGCATCCGTTAGATTTGTATTCTCTTTATACGTTTCGTTATCGCACAATCAAATGAACATTCGCTTACACTTTTTGTACATAACTATTAAACTTTTGAATTTTATTTGAACTAACTAAGTAAACTCAAGTTCTTGTGGAGATGAACTTTTATAAATTTTGTAACTTACAACGACAATTGGTATGCTTGCCAAAGTCCTAACAAGTTTATGACATCGTTGTCGGGGACTTGAGTCATTTACTCGGTTCTTTTAAATTTAATCTTTCAGTTTAGTAGGACTTTTTCTGTATTGTTGTTATTTACTTTTTATTTTAAATTTTGTATCAATTCTCTTTTTATATTTTGTTAACCTTGGTGCTTACAGGATCTTGTAGTCTGCTCTTTTCCTTTATGCGAGGTAAGTTTTCTACAGATAAACCTTTGTTTGATCCAGAAATTATCAAAACAAAAAGAAAAAGAAACAAGAATCCAATAAGCCACCGAGTGAAACTTCGTCTATGGATTCTCCTTAAAAACCACTTGTACGTGATAATATGGCTGACAAAGAGGGAGAACAAAATAGACCACCAAGAAGGACACTTGGTGACTATGCATACCAACAAGGACCAAAGCACTACAACATCATAGTCATCCCTCCTTTCAACAATAAAGTTGTGTAGCTGAAACCAGCATTACCCAGTCTCATTGGCTCACACCCATTTGCTGGATTAGACCATGAGGATCCATACACACACTTATCTACATTCATGGAACTATGCAGTACTATGGGAGCCTCAGACAAAGATGCTGAAGTTGTTTACCTTAGAGCGTTCCCTTTTTCTTTGACAGGTAAAGCTAAGACTTGGCTTCAGTCCTAACCTAACAAAAGTCTGAACACTTGGGAAGAATTGGAGGAGAAATTCATTGCTAGATTTTTTCCTCCATCAAGATTCATCAGTGCCAAATCAGCAATCACAACATTTTCTCAAGGAATAGACAAACCTCTCTGTGAAACATGGGAGAGATTCAAATCATTACTGCGGAGGTGCCCAAATCACAATTTTGATGATGCTGCACAATTACACATTTTTTATAGTGGTTTGAGGCCTAAGAAATATGATCCTTGATGCCTCAGCTGAGGTACGATGATGTCCAAAACTCCAGAGGAGGCCATTATAATCAATGACTCCATAGCAGCCAGTGATTATCAATCTCACCATAATAGATCTTCGATTTAGAGGAAGGGCATAATGGAACTTGATACTCAAAATTCCATTCTAGCATAGAATAAGCTCCTGCTCAACAACTAGAGGCTTTGACCAAACAAATAGGCCAGCTTCCTCAACAAATTCAACAAGGAGGATCACAAAAAACACACACAGCTCATCAAGTTCAACAAATCCTAAGATGTGATTTTTATGGTGGAGAGCATCAAAATGACCACTGTTCAGCACCTGTAGAATGCCAACAAGAAGAGGAGGCTCATTACTTGCAGAATCAGACCAAACCTCAACATAATTACTAAGGAAATTATCAAGGCTACCGAGGCGGTCCAGGTTCAAATCAACCTTATGGTTGGAGACAAAATGCATATAATGCTCCCACTAACCCTTCTTTTGCAGGTACCACTAACAATTCCTATGCAGGCCCTTCTAATGCTTATGCAGGTCCTTCAAACAGGAATCCACAACAACAAGCTTAGCCTGATAGATTGTGAAAAATGAAAAACACTCTTACCCAGTTTATGCAAATGTTCATTTCCAATCAAAAGAATACTGATGCTTCCATCAAAAATCTTGAAGTTCAAGTAGGACAACTTGCTAAACAACTCTCTGAGCATGAAGGTGGTTCTTTCCCTTCAAATACACAAGTCAACCCAAAGGAACAATGCAAGGCTATTACAATAAGAAGGGGAACTGAGGTTGGTTTGAAGGAGGATGATAAGAAAAATAAAAATAAAGGAGTTGTAGAAAAAAATGATGATGAAAAAAGAATAGAAAAAGAAAATGAGGAAGTGGAAGCAAATGAAAAAATTGAGAAAAAAATGATGAGTGAAGAAGAGAAGAAAAAATTGATAAAAGCAAAGTTGTACTAACCCCACCACCAATTCAAAATATGCCTTATCCACATGCTCCATCCAAGAAAGCAAAGGAAAGGCAGTACAAGCGCTTTCTAGATATTTTCAAACAACTGCAAATCAGCATTCCTTTTTCTAAAGCATTGGAGCAGATGCCAACATATGCCAAGTTCATGAAGGATCTACTCACAAAGAAGAGAAGATACACAGATGATGAAACCATAGAGTTAGATGCAGGTTGCAGTGCAATCATCCAAAAGACCATTCCAGAAAAGTCAGGAGATCTATAGTTTCACAATCCCTGTGACTATTGGGAAATTATCAGTAGGGAAATCTCTCCTTGACTTAGGCGCGAGCATCAATCTCATACCATTATCCATGGTCAAGAGGATAGGGGAAGTTGTCATCAAATCAACTAGGATGACTTTACAATTAGCAGACAGAACCATTAAGCATCCTTATGGTATCATTGAAGACGTGTTGGTGAAAGTTGAAAAATTCTTCTTCCTAGTCAACTTTGTAATCATGGATATGGATGAAGACAGTGAAGTCCCATTAATTTTGGGTAGACCTTTCATGAAGACTGTCAAAGTATTAATTGATGTAGATGAAGGAAAACTCACTGTGAGAGTTCAAGATGATGTAGTGTAGTTCAAGGTTCTTGAAGCCATGAAGCATCCCACAGAAAAAAGAGAGTGTTTTAGAGTCCATGTTCTGGATGAGGTAATCTTTGACTCTGAAAGACTAATTCACAGAAAACATGGTTTGGAGAAAGCACTAACCGAAGCAATCAAAGACGGAGATGAAGATAGAGATAAGGAAAGATCAGAATGTCTTCAACAGCTGAATTCTTGCAAAGAGATTCCTTATCATCAATCTCTCTTTGAAGAATTAAAGGAAGAAAAGC
This sequence comes from Glycine tomentella, assembly GCA_007407185.1. Classification (NCBI taxonomy): domain Eukaryota; kingdom Viridiplantae; phylum Streptophyta; class Magnoliopsida; order Fabales; family Fabaceae; genus Glycine; species Glycine tomentella. The sequence continues at coordinate 159,200 of PYAF01005793.1, forward strand.
AAAAAGAAGAATAAAAGCTGGAATTAAAGGTATTAACTTCACATTTAAAATATGTTTTTCTTGCAGGTAATTCTGAAAAGGCAATAATCATCAATGCAAATCTTTCTGATGAAGAAGAAAAGAAATTGATGAAAGTTTTGCAGAAAAACAAAGAAGCAATTGGTTGGACATTGTCAGATCTAACAGGTATTAGTCCTTCTTATTGTATGCATAGAATTTTAATGGAAGAGGATTATAAACCTGTAGCTCAGCCTCAAAGACGCCTTAACCCAACCAAGAGGTCGTCAGAAAGGAAGTAGTTAAGCTACTAGAAGCAGGGATGATATATCCTATTTCTAATAGCAAATGGGTAAGTCCTATACAGGTAGTACCCAAGAAAGGTGGTATGAATGTTGTTAAAAATGATAAAGATGAGCTAATCTCAACTCGTACTATTATGGGTTGGAGAATGTGCATTGACTACAGGAAGCTCAACAAAGCCACTAGGAAGGACCATTTTCCATTACCTTTTCATGGATCAAATGCTGGAGAGACTAGCAGGTCAGCAATATTATTGTTTTCTTGATGGTTATTCAGGATACAATCAAATAAATGTTGATCCTGAGTACCAAGAGAAAATAGCTTTTACTTGTCCCTTCGGTGTTTTTGCTTATAGGAAAATGTCTTCTGGTCTTCGTAATGCACCCCCTACCTTTCAAAGATGCATGCTTGCTATCTTTTCTGATCTTGTTGAAAAAAGCATTGAAGTATTTATGGATGACTTCTCGATTTTTGGTACTTCTTTTGATATATGCCTGTCTAACCTGGATACTATGTTGAAAAGAAGTATTGAGACAAATCTTGTGCTTAATTGGGAAAAATGTCACTTTATGGTGACTGAAGGTATTGTATTGGGTCAAAGCACTACTACAACACACGCATACAAAGTCGGTCATTATAGGTATACAAAGTCGGTTATATAACCGACTTTGTCTAAGGCGTCGTTGAAAGGAGTCATGATACAACGTCGGTTCTCTTGAGACCGTCTTTGAAAGGTGGTTTTTTTTTTTTTTTATAATTCGCACAATCAAAGACGGTTATTTAAATAACCGTCTTAGAAAGTAAAGATTCAAAGTCAGTTTTTATGAAAAAATCGACTTTGAATTGCATTATTTAAAAAAAAAAAAGTCAAAAATTCTAAGACGGTTATTTAAAATAACTGACTTTGAATGGGTGCTTAGAAAGACAACTTAAAGACGGTTGTTTTAAATAACCGATATTGAATCCATTAATTTAAAAATAAAAATAAAAATAAAAAATGCACGTATCTAAGACGATTATTTGAAATAACCGACTTTGAATGGCTAGACTCACAATTTTAAGACGATTGTTTTAAATAACCGACTTTGAATCCATTAATTCAAAAAAAAAAAAACAAAAATGAAGGATCTAAGACGGTTATTTGAAATAACTGACTTTGAATAGCTAGACTCACAATTTTAGGACGGTTATTTTAAATAACCGACTTTGAATCTATTAATTTAAAAAAAAAACAAAAACGAAGGATCTAAGACGGTTATTTGAAATAACCGACTATGAATGATTATATTGACAATTTTAAGACGGTTTTTTTAAATAACCGACTTTGACTGTGTCTATATAAAAAAAAAATATAAGGATCAACAGTTCCACGTGAGATAGATTGGGTGGTACTGCATTAACTATCAAAAGCTGCTGTATTATTCAATATTTATTTAAGCAATCAAGCACCTAAATTTAAGTGCATAAGCTATGCTACATAAAAACATGCAATTGGAGATCTCTGGCACTTTTGAGGTAGAGAATTAGCAACAACAGAAAGCCTAAATCAAACATTTATTGGAATATACACCAGATAATATACTATATGACTTTGAAGTTTGAACAATTTTATCATTCTTAGCTATATGATTAGCTAACACTTTACCATTATCTTCCAAAGCTGAACCAAGCAAGAATGACGAACAGCTAAGGTCAGCACTTGGAACAACTAAGTAATATATTATTAGAATATTTATTTCTAGTGAAGTAATAGAGATTAAGAACACTTCCATAAAATTAGAAAATAGTGTCTACTTACCAACACGTTGAGACCATATTTGGAAAATGAAGGACTAATTGGAAATTGAATCTAAATATTAGAAGCCAGAATTAAATAAGATCATAAATTCATAGGTTATAAAAATGAAATGCCTCAAATGGATGGAAATTTATCAAAGAAGCAATAGATTTAAAATGAACGGTATCCATCCTTATGCCTATGCCTATAGCAATAATTATTAAGAATTGGGTAAAATTTCAATATACAAATATACGCACGGAATTTTATAGGTTGAATTTTTCTTCTAATTTAGTGGGTAAAATTTCAATTTGATTTTTTTATTTAAATATTCAAAGTTTTAATTAGGTTTTATATTTTTAAAATAATTTAAATAGATTATTTATTTTTATAATATGAATTAGGTTTTTTATTTTTTAAAATAAGTTTACTTTTTCTTCTATCTACTCTGAATCTTTTTTTAAATAAAATCAAAATTAATTTTAAATGGAATTGAATTTAAATCATTTAATTTAAAATAAAACAGTAATATAATTGATTTTTTTTAAATTATTGCATTTGAATCTATAAATTTCAAATTGTAAACAGTGCAAATGTAATAATGATTATTAATTAAATTTTAATGGTTATTATTACAATTAATTTTACATTTTTGCTATATATATATAGTATTTGATTTATTGTGATTCTTAATTGTTGAAGACCTAAAATCTCATAGAACTACCGATTCAAAAACAAAATAATATGTATTGTATCATATATGAAATTTTAGTTTTACACGTAAATAATATGAGGAAGAAAGGTGGATAATTAAATATGATAATAACTTAATTAATAGCTGAATTAAGAAAAAATAATTATCTTAATTATATTGATCAAGGGGAAAACAATCAAAGGGAAACAAATCACCAAAAATTATTTAAGCATTAAGAGAATCTCACTTACTATGTAGTTGCTATCTGTTCTTGCTTGAGGCGTAACCATTTCAAATTATTTTCTTTTTTTAAGAATAGACAATATTCACATTACAAGTTAACTTCAACCATACACCATCTTAAATTAGAAAAGAATATCACTAGGGAAGGACTTCCCCAATTCCCAGTCATTCATTTTCTTTTCCATGACAATATACTGGACTATCATATTAGCTACATATCTAGGGAAAGAACTCTTGTATGATGGGTAATGTGCTTTGTCCATATACTTGCTTCAAATGTCAACAGAAACAAATATAGGGAGGAAAAGCAGTGTGATTACAACATGTAGTTTTAATTACAAAGCAGTACTACATAACTAAGGAAAAAGAACACAGATATGCTACTTCTAGATTTCAAATCTTCCCCACTTAAAACACCCAACATTGCTTTTTATATTTTCAAAAAGGAAAAAGAATTTCAGACCACTCCAGATGAACCTAAGGCTGACATTTTTTCTTTCCAAGTAGATTTTGCACAGCATCTCTATCATTAACATATATCTCATTAAATTCTAATTAAATTAAAACTAAATTAGCCACATAATTTGAGCTGGAAAAAACCAACCTAACAAAAGGATCCATGGTCACATAATTTGAGCTGGAAATTCTGATGATCTACTTGCACCAACGTTGCTAATGGTCTACCATAGTAACATTACACTACGTTCTTTGAACATTAAGGCAAACTACAATTCATTAGTTACATTACATGGGAGATCCTTCCTGATAAAAAAAGAAAAGAAAAAATAGTTAGATGGGGAAGAAAAGAGTACCTTGGCTCTGAGTTCACCTGCAAGTTCTTTTTGCCTGCTAAGACTTGGAGATGGTTCCCCTGATCTTAGACATGCACCATAGACCACAGATATAAACAAACATCAACCGTTTCCTGGAATTCCTGCAATGAACAAAACAATTTTAAATAACATATAACTAATGAGAAAATTTAGCTACAAGGAATTATAACATTCGCTAAGCCTAAGATCAATAGCTAATTAAGATCTTTTTTCCATCAGCAGGTCCAAATCTTCAAATGAACAAGCTTATCTTGGATATTTTTCATCTAAAAAACAGAATATCCAGTATTTAGCAAACATTTTTAGACTTTGTAAATGCAAATACCATCAAATTAAACCTTGACATATAAGTAACCTGAACTTCTATAATCTCAGAAATTGTTTTTTCCACATCTAACTCTTCCTTCTCAAGCTGTATGTTTGCATGCAATCGAGATCCTTGAAATGAATCTGAAGTATTACCACCGTTAGACATGATACCATTCTCGTGATAGCACTTGTAAACTACCTATACAAACATGTAATTATAACATTTGAGTACTGAATATGACAGTCATTATAGCTATAAGCAGAGAAACTAAATACTATGTACAAAATAACGAGTTCTGCATAATTGTATGTATGCATGCATAGGTAATATAGGCTAAGGCCCTATTTAGAAAATCTTCTATGTTAGTAAGAGAAGAAAATAAGTTGTTTCCATAAG
>PYAF01005793.1:174065-192213 GCA_007407185.1 Glycine tomentella
GATGTGTTTGATTATTTGAATGATTTTACTAACCTAATAATAGGATCGGGATTTAGCTTTGCCTACTGAGAAATTTATTTCTCACCCTATTTGTTTCATGTTTTTTTAGATGACAATGATGGACAGGTTCCATGAGGCCTGGGAGTAGTGAAGATATATAAAAGAAGTTATGAATTACGCTGAATTTTTGAGAAAAGTAGTGTACTTGTATTATATAAACTTTTGTATTCGAGACATTGGCTATGTATATGAGTAACAAATCTTTCGCAAATTTTACGTTTTAAAAATTTTACTATTATACGTTTCTTAAAGATTACCCTTAAGTAAAAATAAAAATAAGTAAATATTTAGGTCGTTACAATAAGTGCCCTATTTTAGAACAATTCAAACTTACAATACGACAATTATCTTTTTCATCTTAGTAAATTTACTCATAAACTTACCCTAAACCTAGTCAATTTGAACTTAGTACTTCTGTAAATGTTGTTTTTCATATTTTGAAAGATTAGTCCAATCACATGTTGTATTTTGATAGATTTTGATGACTTCTGAAGCATCAAAGCAAGGAAAAAGGGCAAAAAGATCAAAATGGGGGATGTAAGAAGCAACAAGGCCCAAGCCCAAGACCTTTCTTCATCACTAAGCATTTAACTCACCCAAGCAAGCCTCCACAGGCTAAAACACTCGCCCAGGCGAGCTGCAAGTTCCAAGGGGATAAGGATTAACTCGCCCAGGCGAGCAAACACTGGCAAAATCACTCGCCTGGGCTAGTGGACTGAAGCAGGTGCCCAAAACTATAAATAGCAATGGAATGTTTGGCATCCCTTTTTCGTTTTCCCTATGCTTGGAACGAAATTCTTTAGCTTTTGTGAGTGAAATAGCTTAGGTTAAGTGTTAAGGAGAGTGACAGAAGTGAGAATTAGTGTGGAGACTCTACCGGAAAGAAGCAATGATGATTTCCTTCATCACTTCTTCCCTTAAGGAGGTGCTCTCTGCAATGATTGACTAGCTTCCCTTAAGGATTGGATGTAATCTTCTTATCCTATGTCTCTCTTTTAATATTTATTTATGCATGAATCTTTTCTATTCTTTATTTGTAATTTCATTATGTCCTTAATGCTTGATTTTACTTAATCACTAGTTTCATGAATTTAATCTTAAGTGAGTCTGGAAAGTAATCTTGGGGTTTGGATTGAATGATTTTACTCGTTACGTTACGTTGCTAGGAATAGGACATAACGTTTTGATTGCATAAAGCACGCGATTATGATTTTAATGCTGGGATATTTATTCGATATGCGAAGGATCAATATTTAGTAAATATCCTTAAGATTTTCAAATGCGAGGAATCGATTTGGGGTAATTTAATGTGTGCATCAATAAAGATAGAAAATAATTTATGCATGGTAAAGTTAATTGAATACTAAGGGTAAGAATGACGAAATTCAATCCTACACTTTTCTTGAATTTAACTAAACTCACTTTATTTGTTTCTATCGTTTCTGCATCCGTTAGATTTGTATTCTCTTTATACGTTTCGTTATCGCACAATCAAATGAACATTCGCTTACACTTTTGTACATAACTATTAAACTGTTGAATTTTATTTGAATTAACTAAGTAAACTCAAGTCCCTGTGGAGATGAACTTTTATAAATTTTGTAACTTACAATGACAATTGGTACGCTTGCCAAAGTCCTAACACCTAGAAGGCATCAACATGAGTTGTCTTCGCATGATATTCTTAAATACAAAAATAAAAGAGTAAATTACACTCGCACCCCCTGTGTTTTGCTCAAATTTCATTCGATATCCCTCTTTTTTTCACATTACTTTTACCCCCTCTGTTAACCCCATTAACTAGTGTCAATTGAAATATGTTAGAAGACAAAATTGTCCTTACATTTTAATTGTAGAACCCAAATTATCCCTCCCAATTAGTTTTAGAATTTATGGTTCAAGTTCCTCTTCATCGTTTGCGACTACTGTTCATCTTTCTCTTGTTGGCAAGTTCTTGTTCAATGTCCATTGGGTGCGAGTTCCTCTTCCTCTTACGACATTCACATTCAATTCCTCTTCACCGTTCGCAAGTTCTTCACCGTTCATCTTCCAGTTCACGAGTTTTCCATTGTTCCTCTTCCAGTTCGTGACGTTCATAAGCTTCTCTGGTTGTCTTCCTCTTCAACGTTCACTAGCGCTCTGTTTATCTTCTTGTTCCACGATTTATGTTCACGCTAGGGTTCTGCTTGTAAATGACCATTGGACCTTGTATATATATTACTTTTTAAGATTATTTATTTAATTTTGATTGTTTATTGTTGCCTATTTTTGAATGAGGTTTCAATGGGGAACCATTTGGGGATCACTTATGATTTTTAAAATCATTTGTTTATTATTGTTTATTAAAATGGTGTTGATGTTTAAGGCCACAAGAAACATAATGGATGAATTGGAATACATGGGTCATGAACCAGGCAACATGGATATTTTGGTCCACTTTACGGACCAACAGGGCGAACTAAGTGAGATATGCAATGTTGATCCTGATAAGTTTGGAATATTCGACACACATGACTGTGTGAACAACATTGTTAATGACTAATACTTGTCACCATATCACCCTTTTATTTTGTGGTTTCGTTATACAATTAGTGGTAAAATTATTTCCCTTAAGACTGATCATGATGTGCTGAAAATGTTTGCTGAGAATCAAAATTCAGTTTGTATTCATATGTATGTTAGTAGAACAACGGATGAATTTTGGAATATACACTACTAAAAAAACAGCTTTCTACGACGCACCTACGACGACGGTTCCCCAAAAACCGTCTTAATATACAAAGCGGTGGCAATTTTGTAAATATAAGATTTTGAGCGAAGACAATTTTATAAAAATCGTCTTAAAAACTATCATTCTTAGATGGTTTTTACAAAACCGTCTTAGAAGTTAGTGCATTTTTTAAATTCTAAGACAGTTTTTATAAAATCGTCTTAGAATTGAGTGCATTTTAAAATTTTCTCTCTCCCTCTCACTCTTCGACTTCCGAAAGAGAGGCTTTATTTCCTATGCCAAACCTAACCCTCTTCTGTTCAACTCTCATACTCAACAGAGAGAGGCAATAGATCAGAGAAAGAGGGGAGATGGAAGTTGAAGGGTCATCGAAGAAGATGATAGCAACACAAGAGGAGATGGTGGAGGCTAGGGTTCCACTGGCATATAAGGACCAGTGTGCCCACTTGCTCATCCCTCTCAACAAGTGCAGGCAGGCCGAGTTCTACCTCCCATGGAAGTGCCAGAACGAGCGTCACTCCTACGAAAAGTGTGAGTACGAGCTTGTCATGGAGAGAATGCTCTAGATGCAGAAGATCCGCGAACACCAACAAAAGGCCAACGCCAAACAATCCCTTATCCCGCTTCCCAAATATCATCGGAGAGGAGAAGGGATCAAAACGACGGCGTTTAGGGTTTTGACGGTTATGAAGAGAGAACAGTAAATAAATGTGCAGGGCAGAGTGGGAAGGTTTGTGGGTTTGAAGAAGTTGGAGAGTAAGGTTCAGAAAGTGGGAATGGGTGTGTTAGGTTCGGGGGGTTCAGGTTCGGGATCGTCGCGGTCGAGAATGAAGATGTGGATGATACGAGCAACCACATCGGTGTTACTGTGGACCTGCATCGTTCAGTTAACAGCGTTGGGTGACATGTAGGGGCCGAGAGTTTTGAAAGGTTGGCCTTTTTGTTTCACTCACGAGTCTGTCGTTAGAGCAATGGATGTCGATTTACCGTCACAGCGTCCACCTCTTCTCCCTCCCAAGAGTCAGTGTTTCTGTTTCGATTGTCTCTTGTTTCTATCTATTTTATTAAACTAATTCTTTGCTCTAATTTTTGTTTTCTAACAGATTATTTAGTTACCTTATAGATAAGACCTTTTTTTTGTCACTAGGGGTTTATAAAAACAATGGATACCTTATGGTCTCGTGCAATGGAGGACTCAACCAAATGAGTGCTGCGGTGAGTGATTGGTTTTGGTTTGTTCAATCATAATTCATAACCTATATCTTGATTTGGACCAATAATTAGTATTACATTAAAAATTATTATCATCAGCCTTCAGGCTCATGATGCTTTAGATCAACTTTTAAGTTATAATTATAAAGGTTGTGAAGCATAGTGAACAATTGAGCAAACTATAGGTACCAGTCGTTCTGGCTGAAGTGGCAGTTTTGGAATAGGAAATTGTAAGGCTTGAAGAGCAGGTTGTGCATTTCAGACAGGAATTGTACCAAGAAGCTGTCTATATGTCATCTTCTATGAGGAAATTGGAAAATTCAGTTTCAGCTCCTCCTAACAAGTCAAATCCAACAATGGATAGTCCCAAGTTGGATAAATTGAAGTCTCTTACCCAATCAACTGGTAATTCAACAGCAACATCTGCAACTAAGACTTGTAATTTCTTTTCTGGAAACATTTGTACTTGTTCTCTTTCCCCATCCCTGGATTTTATTCATTGTTAATAATGCACATTTAAAATGGTTTAGGTCCATGCTCTTCAGCGGTTGGGTAGCCGATTTGAATATCTTTCTAGACATGACAGATAATGTATCTTATCTAGTCAACATAGAAATGGTCGTTGTGCATGCAGAATCAATAGTCGTGATACCCATTCAAATGATGATACCAATGCAAGAGCTAGCATATCAAGAATTGTTATGCTAGCTGAAGCTTTATTTGAAGTAAGTTCAATGCACTGTGTTAGTTGTTCTGGTGGCCATCGTTTTATAATTATACAAGTTGAATATTTGTACATATTTTAATTAGGTTCTGGATGAAATTCACCAGCAATATGTGGTTTTATCTTCTCACCCTTCTGTGTCATCTATCGGTTATGTTCCTGCACCTAATGAAGTTGTGGAATCCTTGCTTGTCAAATTATACACAAACATCAAGAACCTGTACAGTAAGTATTCAAGCTCATCCTTCTCACAGTGTTCATTTTGTCAAATGCCTTTCGATTTTTCTTTTTCTTGTCCACTTTCATTTCCACTTCTTTAATTTAAATAATTCTCTCTGGCATCTATTTTGAATGGCATGTCAAATAAAACTTAGATCATATTCGACTTTTATGAACAAAACTTGAAAAGGAGAATGCAAACAGTGAACTACACTATTTAGTCATGTCTTACGAGAAAATGTTAACTGATACCATATTCGGTGAAGCTTTCCACCTCTGTACCAAGTTGTTGTCATCATCACTTGCTTTATATTTAGCTTTAACTATTATATAATATATGATTTGAGGTGTATGAATTTATATCTACCTATTTGTGGAGTGTGGCCTTTGCCCTCTTTCACTTTTTTTAATGACCATGTTGTGAATTTTATTTTTAAATTTATTTTGTACTAATAAACTAAGAACTGGTTTTGGCATTTCTCCAGCATGGAATATACCAACAGTTTTTATTTTTTTTCCTTTGCTAATCCTTTAATATCGAAGGTGTTATATATGCCTTGTGGAGTATGAGCTTTTGCCATATTTTCTACAATTTATTCAACTTGTGGTTCAGCCACCATGATATTCTGTGATGAATAATGAAAGATTTGAATGCCTCCTGACATCATAATGCTATGGATTTTCTAGTGCTTTTAATTCTTGGCAATTCATAAGACCTTACTGTAATAATTGATGAAATTCTTTTGAGTTTTGATTATGCAGCCTTTATGACAACATGTGGGTTGATGGGCATTCTCTATGGTCGAAGGAGGTGCATAATTATTTATCCCGTGTGATGTATAATAGACGTAACAAGTTCAAACCATTGTGGAATGCACTTGTACTTGGTGGGGTGAAAAATGGGCAGAAGTACCTTGGCATGGTATGTCTTTGTGTTTTTTTTTTTTTTGTTATTAAACATTTACCTGTAAGTTTTTCTTTTCTTTTAATAATTAAAGCTTTGTTTCTTATCCAGGTTAACATGATTGGCATTAATTTTGAGGACAACCATGTAGCAACGGGGCTTGGAAATCATCTTGCTAGGCCAATTCTCCGTGATGAGTATCATGAAAACTAAGTTTGAATAGCAGTGTGTTTTTAATAGTGTGGACTATGGATTATGGAGCAGCCATAGAGACTAAGCACAATTATCAATAGTGTGGACTATGGAGCAGCCATGAATTGCTACTAAGTTTGAATAGCAGCGTGTTTTTTAATAGCAGCCATGGCAAAAAAGTTGATTTTAGAATGCAAAAAATTCCCTAATTGGATGTAGTTTCCCATGCTTCCATCTCTGAACTCTCAACATTAATTTCTTGCAGTGTATAAACCTCAAGTAAAAAAAAGGAGAAAAATAAAAAAAAAAATATGATAAGTAAACATACGAGATAAATATAAGAAATCATAATTAATCTTAATAGAGTTTATTGCCTGTGAATTTACCTTTCACAGTGGAGACTTGTCACCATCAGAATGTGGTTTTAGAATATATTAATGTGTATCCTCTGCCACTTTTATTTTACTGCTTTCATGCCATTTGAGTAGGATAGTTATTCTTTATCATTGTATATTGAAAAGTTTTATTTTCATACTTTTTAAATGTTTGCTTACTGTTCTGATATTGCCCTGGATTGCCAGGTATTGCGGAAAAAATATCCTCAATTTGGCCAGCTGCATAATAGAGTGTTCATGCAACAGGTTTTTAAGTTCCATGCTAATACATTTCTGTCATATTCCTTTTCTTCTAATGTCATTTTTTCTCTTGTAAATGCCAGTATGTTGGATTTATTTAGGAAAATATGGAGAATGAACTTTTTATTTAGAAAAATATAAGAGTTAATTATAAATAAATATATTTGACATTTTAGAGGTAAATAATGCTTAATATATTTTATTTACTTAGTAAAATATTGGATTATCAATATATTTTGTTGTCTAATTAGAAAATACCCTTACTGTCATTGCATAATATGTTATGAAGTGTTACTCTATTTACTATTTTGATAGCTTATTACAATTTTTCAGTTTCCATAAAAGTCTATCATGTGCCCTGGTAAACTATAATTAAATCTTGCAGGGAGATGAACTATAGTGAAGCAAGGTCCAATACACATTATAGGTAATGTGTTATTCACTCTTCTTTTCTACTTACTCTTCCTTTTTTTCATAAAAAAAATGCAGCCAATTTTACGGCACCTAATTGACAAACTTTATATATGTCCATTGTAATTGGTTTATTGGCTAAGATTATAGTCATTTACCCTATACAACTCTGCTTTTTCTTTAGCTCAACTTGTAAACAATGTGAAGTTGAAGCTATTGGAATTTAGTTTGACTTGCCCATCAAAATTGGCACACCAGGCAAGTAAAGGTGCTCCTAAGTATACTTTTTATTCTTTATGCTCTCTGAGTCTCATTTTTAATATTGTTTTAGTTTTGTACACTATAACTTGAATTAAGTAATTGGCAATATAACTAATTAATTTTATTTTGAGTAATCTTTTTGTACCCTGTGACTTGGTTGAATTGATTGGCACTCCTATAAAAGAAGTAAAGGTGCTCCTAAGTATACTTTTTAGTCGCTATTTTGTTTTTAATTCATTTTGCTCTTTGTTACAAGGTCTCTTGCGGTAGGTGGTTGTTTTGGAAGGCAAGTTGGTTTGGAAACGGTAAATAGTTAAATAAAATTCTTCTCTAGCAATGGTTGTCCCTTGACTTATAACTTTGTCTCTTGATTTTTTAGTTTGTTTTTATTGATGCCCAAATGATTTGTATTTGCCGTTGTTTGGAGAGACCCCTGCATTGTAAATATCTTTCCCCATTTCCTTTTTATTTTATACTTAAGTTCTTATAATTTATATTTTGGTATGATCTAAATTCTAATTTTTTTTTTGGATAGTTTACGTAATTTAAGTAGATTAATTATTGCTTGGAGTAACATCGCTAGTTTTTGTAAAAAAATGGAGTTGTCAAGAATTTTATGTTCACATGCTCCCAAAGTTCTCTCATCAAGAAATATTGTGAAAACTCCTACAATGTATATATTCAAGAGATGGACAAAGAAAGCAAAAATTGGACGTGAGATTGTAACTGCCCATTCCAGAATGAATGAGGATCCTAAGCTAATAATGGGACAACGGTACACATACATTTGTAGGATGCAAGCTCAGCGGTACACATCCATGTAATATAGCTGTTAATGCTATGATTAAAGCCATGAGTGATATTGAAGGTAAAGGCTGGGTGGCTAGTACTCATGATGCTTCACAATTTAATACTCCATAAACTTTATATGTTTTAATTTTTCTGTTATATGTTAATAAACTTGTGGTATGCTACAAACGGTTAATGAGTTTTATGGTGCCAACCAAGTTAGGATGACAATGTATGCATTAATCTATTTATTATTTTATGTTCAATAACAATCATAACAAGAACATGAAAAGAATCTTTAGAATTCATGAGTTTCACATAAACATACATTTGTCCATAATTGCGGAAGATCTTTATTGGTAGAATGCTTTCGTAGATTCTTTGGGGAATATCCTTTAATGGCAGAATACTTTCTCAGAGTCTTGACCCTTTTAATTCTTGTATCTTCTTTGATAGGGATTTGATACAACTCTCATGGGCAGACAATGATGGTATTCAGTTTTCTAGATATCTCTTTTTTTTATTAGAAAATTGAACCACTACGTTTAATATAACTGCACCTATCAAGAGTTATCTTTTAATATAACTGCATCTCTTAACAATTATCTTTTTAATACGTTTAAGATAATTATTTTATTAATAATTATCCTTTAATAACTTTCCTTTGTAACCAATTATCTTTATGCCCTTTATTCATTAAATCAAATAACATTTATTTAAATGAGCCACAATGATAAATCTTACATTCTCCCACTTGGCTCATGTCATAAATTTCATTTCATGATTTAATGAAAACAATTATAATGCGCATTCATAGGGCTAAAGTTTTCATACATTGGCTTCATCATAAATCATGATTAGAAATAAAACCAATAAGAGTCATGGCGGTTATATGCTATCAAATCGGCATAGTTCCTTCCATATACCACTATATTAGCTCTTCTTCCTAATATGATACTTTAATGGAAGTTTACATCATAATGTCCCACAATAATACTATTATGTCTTCATTAGGGACAAATCCTATTTTTTCAAATAATCATTCATACATGCATGTATACATAAATTTGAAAACAGGATAATTTTCAGAAACTTAAACATCATTGAATTCAGAGTGTCAAATAGTCAATAATTTCAATAATGATCAACATTCATTAGCTAACATAATGCCCATACTACAAACATGACCAATAAATGTCTTGGGCGGTAATCCCTTCGTCAAGGGATCAGCTATCATAAGATTAGTGCTAACATGCTCTATAGACACTCTATATTTCTGAACCTCTTCTTTAATGGCAAAGTATTTCAATTCCATATGTTTAGCACCTTTGGAATACTTGTCGTTTTAAGAAAAGAAGACTACTGCGAAATTATCACAAATTTTCAACGGCTTATCAATACTGTCGACCAATTCAAGCCCTGAAATAAAGTTCCACAGCCATTTAGCCTGAACCATGGCCTCAAAGCATGCCACAAATTCAGCTTTCATAGTGGATGCAGCAGTTACAGACTACTTCACACTTTTCCATGATATAGAGGTTACTAGACCTCCTATAAGTAAGCATGTGACCTTCAGCTTTCATAGTGGATGCAATAGTTACAGACTGCTTCACACTTTTCCATGATATAGAGGTTACTAGACCTCCTATAAGTAAGCATGTGACCTTTAGTGCCTTGCAAATATCTCAGAATTTTCTTTGTAGCTTTCCAATGATTCATACCAAGATTACTCTGGTATCTTCCCAACATTCCAACTACAAAGATAATATCTGGTCTCGTACAAGTCTGAGCATACATTAGGCTCCCAACAAGTGATGCATATGGAATTGCTTCCATTTCTTTTCGTTCCAATTCATTCTTAGGACATTGCATTAGACTAAACTTGTCTCCTTTTTGAATTGGTACTGGAGACGATGAGCAGTTTGCATTCTGAATCTCTCTAAAACTTTATTAATATATGCTTTCTGAGACAAACCCAACAATCCTTGTGATCTATCATGGAATATTTCTATCCCAATCACATAGGACGCCTCACCCATATCTTTCATTTCAAAGTTACTAGAGAGAAACTTCTTAGTCTCATTTAAAAGACTAAGATCATTAGTTGTAAGCAAAATATCATCAACATATAGAATCAGTAATATAAACTTACTCCCACTGACCTTCAGATATATACACTGATCAACAGTGTTTTCTTTAAATCCAAAGGAAACAATGGTATCATTGAACTTAAGGCACCATTGTCTTGAAGCTTGTTTAAGTCCGTATATTGCTTTCTTAAGTTTGCACACCATGTGCTCTTTTCCCTTTTCTATGAATCCCATTGGTTGGTCCATATA
This sequence comes from Glycine tomentella, assembly GCA_007407185.1. Classification (NCBI taxonomy): domain Eukaryota; kingdom Viridiplantae; phylum Streptophyta; class Magnoliopsida; order Fabales; family Fabaceae; genus Glycine; species Glycine tomentella. Next base: position 184,543 of record PYAF01005793.1, read on the forward strand.
CACATCTGCCTCTAAATTCTCATTTAGAAAGACAGTTTTCACATCCATCTGGTGTAACTCTAGATCATAATGAGCCACCAATGCCATAATGATTCTTAGAGAATCCTTTCTTGAAACTGGTGAAAATATTTCTTTATAGTCAATGCTATCTTTTTGAGTGAATCCCTTTGCAACTAGTCTAGCCTTGTACCGTTCTAAGTTACCATAAGAGTCATGTTTGGTCTTAAAGACCCATTTACATTCAACTCTCTTACATCCTTCTGATAACTCAATAAGGTCCCAAACCTCATTCTATTCCACAGATTTCAACTCATCTTTCATGGCATTTAACCACTTGTCACCATCTTCACTATTCACAGCTTGTGAAAACGTCACTGGATCATCTTTTATACCCAAGTCAAATTCAGACTCTTGTAGATATACCACATAATCATTAGAAATAGCAGATCTCATTTCCCTTTGAGATCTTCTTAATGCTATTTGGTGTGGTTCTTCTACAATGGATCCATTCGGTTCATTGTTAATAGTTTCATCATGAACGATGGGATCATTCATTTGTTGTTCTTCATTATTATTATTAATTGGTCAATATCATGAGGAACAACAACTTTACTAGAGCTACAAGTCAAAGGAACTTGTACTCTCACTTCTTGAATTGCCACTGTACGTGGTGTTTCACTCCCACTAACTTCACCATCTTCAATGAACCTAGCATTTCTAGTTTTTATAATCCTTGTGGTATGATTAGGACAATAAAATCTATACCCTTTTGACTTTTCTGGATAACCAATGAAATAACCACTGATTGTTCTTGCATCCAACTTCTTTTCTTGTGGATTGTAGTATCTAATTTCTGCCTGACAACCCCAAACATGTAGGTGTCTTAAACTAGGTTTCCTTCTAGTCCAAAGTTCAAAAGGAGTCTTTGGGATTGAATTACTAGGAACCCTATTTAATACATACATGGCAGTTTTTAGAGCATAAGTCCACAATGAAATGGGTAAAGAAAAATTACTTAACATATTCCTAACCATATCCAACAAGGTCTTATTATGCCTTTCTGAAACACCATTTTTTTTGTGGTGTACTGACATTGTGTACTGAGCACAAATATCACGCTTTTCCAGGAATTTAGCAAATGGGCCCAGATGTTGTCCACTTTCATCGTACCTTCCATAACACTCACCACCCCTATCAGATCTGACAATTTTCACCTTTCTGTCTAATTGCCTTTCAACTTCATTAATGTAAATCTCTAAAGCATTTATAGCTTGAGATTTATCATGTAGCAAATAGACATAACCATAACGTGAATAATCATCAATGAAGGTGATAAAATATTTCTCTTTATTGAAAGCATTAACATCAAATGGACCACACACATCAGTGTGTATAATTTCAAGAAGTTGAATGCTTCTTGTGGCTCCTTTCTTTGTGTGTTTTGTTTGTTTGTCTTTGATACAATTCACACAAACATTTAGATCAGTAAAATCTAAATCCGAAAGGATTTCATTCTTTACCAATCTTTCAATTCTTTCTTTGGAAATGTGTCCCAAACATTTATGCCACAAGTAAGCGGAACATTCATCAATTAAGGTACGTTTAGTACCAACATTATGATGCAGAGTCATAAGCGTTTCATCATAAAGATTATCAAGATATAATTTATATAATCTATCACATAAAATACCATTGCCAATCAAATGGTTATGCTTGTACAAACTGAAACTACCACTACCAAATTTGAAAGAGTATCCAGCTTTATCAAGTTTGGAAATAGAAACTAAATTCCTAGATATACTAGGTACATAAAGAGTTTCACATAAGTCCAAATGATGTCCACTGTCAAGGATCAAACGGTAAGTCCCAACAGCTTACACTGGAAGTTTCACTCTATTATTCATAAGGACAAACTTTTCATTTGGCCTTGTGATTTGGGTCGTAAGAAATCTCTTTCTTTTCAGCTCCTTGATATTTTTTTTTATAATTGATGGAATGAATTCCCTGGTTCTTAATTCTGGTTTCCTCTTGAACTAACATATTGTGCAATTCATGCACATTTCATATGTCTTTCATAGTATTATAGTTCATTTGGAAAGGACCATACTCAAACGGTAATGAGTTCAATATGAACTGCACCAGGAAATTTTCATCTACATCTATTCCCAATGACTTTAGTCTTGTTGCAATATTTGTCATTTCAACAACATGCTCATGCATAGTACGTGAACCTCAAATTTCATGGTGGTCAGTGTACTCATTAGTGTCCCAGCAAGAGACTTGTCAGCAGTTTGGGAGTACTCTTCCACAAGTTTTATCATTTCTTTAGCACTTTCAGTTTGTGGAAGAGTTGACTTAATGTTGCTTGCAATGCTCATTCGCATATACATCAGACTCAACCTATTGGATCTTTCCCAATTCTTAAAATGGACTCTTTCATTCTGAGTGTTCGCATTAGTAATAACACTAGGTTTCTCTTCTCTAAGAGCCAAATCCAAATCCATTATCCCAAGGTAAAATTCAATTTGCTCTCTCTATTCAGAGAAGTTTAGTCCATTGAAAACTGTAATAGTTGAGAAAAATGAATGTGTAGCAATAAGTATTGCAAGGTATAAAATTTGAAAACTTAATGCTTTGAATCATACATATCACATACTAACATAATTCACAAATTCATACATTATAAAATGCATATTAATGTTCACCTTTGGAGATCCATTAATACACAACATTAAGCTATAATGGTGCTAATAAGATTTCACATAATTTGATTATGATGCGTACCCCAACTAAAATATTTGTCATCTTTGGACATCCAAATAAAACTATAAGTGTATCAACATTATCAATGTTCATGTTCATTTATTATAAAACAAGTAATCATCCTTTGGATTGATCCTTAACTGTCCTATAATAATGAACTTCAATATACCACAACATAAACAATAATTTTATACCATTCATAGCATCACAGTCATGGTAATTGAAACATAATCATAATGTTTGGAACTAATCAATTCATCAAGAATTTGGCCACTTTGGTGACTAAGAAATTCACCATACTTAATTCCAAACTTGAAATGAACATATAATTTGGAATTAAATCACTCATACAAATTTGGTCACTTTAGTGACTAACAAATTCGTCATTCTTTAATTCCAAGATTGCAATACTTCATAAAATACAAAATATGTTAAAATCATAAGATTTTAACAATATTCAAACACATTCTAACATCATAATTAATTTTCAGTGTCAACAAAATATACAGTCATTCGATCACAACACTTCAATGCATATACACTTTATCAAATACAATTTTAAATATGCATTGGTACAATTTTGAATAGGGAGAGCAATAAAGTGATCAATCATTATTATTTACTTTTCATCACTAACATTAATGTGTCTTTGTCTTGTAGTGATAGGAAAGATAATTTGCATTTAATATATATATGTTGAACTGAAAATACCATCAGGACTTTATCGTGATATCCATTGGAACATATGACATACGAAGTGAGAAATAACAATTCTGTGATATTATTCTATCAATATTATTTGATCAATAATATTCGCAACAAGCAGAAAATTAAGATTCAAAATCTATCATAATACTTTATTGTTGCATCAACAAAAACTTAGTAATGGAAAATCACAAATTCTTAAACCATGCTCTGATACCACATGTAGGCATTAATCTATTTATTATTTCATGTTCGATAACAATCATAACAAGAACATGAAAATGATCTTTAGAATTCATGAGTTTCACATAAACATACTTTTGTCCATAATTACGGAAGATCTTTATTGTAGAATGCTTTCGTAGATTCTTTGGGGAATATCCTTTAATGGCAGAATACTTTCTCAGAGTCTTGACCCTTTCAATTCTTGTATCTTCTTTGATAGGAATTTGATACAACTCTCATGGACAGACAATGATGGTATTCAGTTTTCTAGATATCTCTTTTTTTTATTAGAAAACTGAACCACTGAACCACTACGTTTAATATAACTGCACCTATCAAGAGTTATCTTTTAATATAACTGCATATCTTAACAGTTATCTTTTTAATACGTTTAAGATAATTATTTTATTAATAATTATCATTTAATAACTTCCCTTTGTAACCAATTATCTTTATGCCCTTTATTCATTAAATCAAATAACATTTATTTAAATGAGCCACAATGATAAATCTTACAAACAATTCTCATTTTCATGTTTTGGCATGCTACTTTATTGAAATTCATGGTTAATGTTCTTTTTAGATGAATAATTTATTTTTGTATCCACTTCATAAAAAAAAGGAAGAGAAAATAATAGACTATGAGAAATCTTTTAATATTTTTATTCAATTATTAATAAAAGTCTTACATTCAATTATTCAACTTACTTCTAATTCAAGATTTATTCAGAGGTACTCTCTTTGATTCATAGGTTGTTGCTAAGGTGAATCTATGAAAGCACAAGTAATACTCCTTCAAAATGTTTGACAAACTAGAAGCTTTGACGTGATCAATTCAGGAGTCAGGATCAAAGCCTCTTGCTGCATATATATTTACAAATAACAAGAAGCTCAATGAGCAATTTGTTATGACTATTTCAGCTGGTGCTTTGGTTGTTAATGACAGTACTTTACACGTAATTTGTAGTCTAGTCTTGAATCTCTGAGCTTGTGTTGTGTGTACCTTAGATTCTTATATGCTAACAAAACAACAATATATATATAGGTGATCACTAAAATATGCTTCGAGACTAAAATTAAATTTGACTAAAGGCCATGTCATAAATTGTATTATTGTACAAGATAAAAATTAAAGAAAGTTAGTTGAAAATAATTTCTTATTGTTTTTTCAGGTTTCATTTCTATGGTAAGGAGCATTTATTAAATAAAATCTGTTGTTTGCTCCCCGTGCATTTGTTTTTATTGGTTCATATTGAAACGAGTTTCTTCAAACTAAATGTAGTTTTTCTATCTATAGGAGGTCAAAATTTTATTTAATGTTTTGAAATAATTTCAAGTATGAGGGTTCATCTATGTTTCTGTTTTCCATCTTTTTTGCCTGGTGTAGCTTGCAATTCATACTTTACCATTTGGTGGAGTTGGTGAGAGTGGAGTGGGTGCATACCATGGGAAATTCTCATTTAAGCTTTTAGCCATAAAAAAGCAGTTCTCTATCGCAAATTTATTGGTGATGCTCCAGCAAGGTACCCACCATACATAAATACAAAGATGGGATTGCTGAAAGCTCTCATAGGTGGTGGCATACATGGTATTTTTCGTGCTCTGTTTGGTTGGTGATAGGCTTTAATTTTAATTATATTGGAATCTTGATGCTGTAAATACGGCTTTTATTCTGGCTTCCTTTTATTCTGGTTGGTGATAGTAAATAAGCATGTATTGCAATTTTTTTTCTTTTGCCATATGATTGTTTTAACATGCCCTGTGGACCTGTGGTGTTCTGTTCTATCAGATGCCATGCTAATATTGATATTACATGTGTTGGCATATTTCTAACCTGTGTATTACTTTGGGTCTTGGTACAGCTAACAACTTTAATCTGAGCTGAATGATTTACTTCATTATGCTACTTTAGGTTGTGCTTGTGTAGGTTTATTTATTCTCTTTCTTATCTTAGTTGATGGTGCTTAACATGTGCAATTTACATCTGTTTTATTTTTTTGTTGCAGCTGCAACTTTTTCCATTCAACCATAATCCTCCTGTGATTGGATAGGATGTTTTTCATTGACTATGAGCAAAACAGTAATGACTGCCCCTTGGCAATATCAGGTATGACTAACATTAATTTCTTATCCACTTTATTGTTATAAATTATAATGATATTTATTTGTGTTTCATTGTTTGTGCTCTTGCAATCTTGTGCTTATTTAGCTTGCTCTGAAACCGGGTTTCCTTTACATTTTCCAAATGCTAGTTTATAGCCCGTCCAATGCATGCTATTTTATTTTAGACTATATTTGTGGAGATTATTATTATTTTGGGAATTAAATACATTTACATGTGTAAAAGTTATGATATAATAAAGCTGATTTTGCTTTGCTACTCTCTTTGTTGGTATCTCTAATATGGTAATGTATATTAATATATTTTTTTGGAATGTAAATATGTACTCATTTTAAATATATACTATTTTTATTCATAACATAATGTATATCATATTATATATATATATATATATATATATTAAAGACGATAAAAAAATAGTCTTAGAAAGCCATGTTTTGGTCATTTTAAAAATAAAAATAAAATGTGTCTTCTAAGATGGTTGTGAGGCAAAACCGTCTTAGAACCCTATATATATTTTTTTAATAAAAGGATTTTCTAGTTGTGAGGATAACCGTCTTCGAATGTGTATATTCTAAGACGGTTATTCCTGACAACCGTCTTCGAATCTAAGACGGTTTTGAGGAATAACCATCTTAGAATGTACACATTCTAAGACGGTTTTTCCAAAAATACCGTCTTCAAAACCCATTGTTAGTTTTTTTTTTTTTAAAAAAAAAGATTTTCTAAGATGGTTGTCTAGAATAACCGTCTTCGAATGTGTATATTCTAAGACGATTATTCTAGACAACCGTTGATATGCTGCTAGCACATCTTAGTTTTTAGGATTAATTTAGTTATAATTCAATTAATAATTAGCAATATAGATTAGAATTAGATAAGTTTATTTATATATTTATTTTCATCTCAATTTATTACTATTTACTATTTCAGAGTCAAAAAGAAGAAAAGAAGCAGAACCAAGAAAGATTTGTCACAAAAATAAAATAGCAAAAGGGTTTAGTTACCCTAATTAACTATATGGAAATGGAATTATAAATAGGGACTTAGGAGACCAAAAGAAGACAGACAGAAATATCAGAAATATACTTTTACAGACAGAAACATAGTGGAGAGAAGATCAAGGCCAGAATTTGAAGAAGATTAATGCTTCTGTTCTCTTTGTATTTCTTGAGGTTAGACATGAACATGTCTGAATAACTTTCTTTTATTGTGGTTAGGGCCAAAACCCAATGTGAACTCCTCTGTCATTTGATTGGTATTAATGTGAGATTATTATGATTGCTTTGTTTTACTCTGTTCTTCATTGTTATATTCTTTCTTAGAACTGGTCATTCTATTTAAGTTCTTAGGGTTAGAATTCGCAATAGGAATGTTGGGATTCTAATTTCTGACAGGAGTAAAATAACAGTTTTTACATTGCCTAGGGATATGGATGTATGATTGCAGAAACTTTATGATGTATTCTTTTAAATGCTTAGCTTGATAGGAATTGCTAAGGAATAAGGATTTCTAATTGGGTTAAAGGGTTAAATTGCTAAGGAATTAGGATTTAACTAAATTTGGGAAGATACATCCTATGAGTAATCAGAAGTAATTGAAATTAATAACCAATTCAAGTGAAAGAGGTAGGGATCAAAGGGGGTTGTGTTCTAATCACAATGATTTCTCTTAACTGCATTACAATCAATTTAAACTTGTTTTAATTTCTTATTAATTTCTGTCATTTATTTAATTGTTTAATTCCACAACACAACACTACTTTTCTTAAAACAATTTATTTCCTTCCAATCTCTTAGACCGTAAGTTACGATAAAATTAGACATTCAATCCCTGTGGATACGATACTCTACTTA
>PYAF01005793.1:199727-219915 GCA_007407185.1 Glycine tomentella
TGGATTATGTTAGGTAAAATACGCGTAAACCTTTATACGATTTGAAAAGCTGTTTTAAAAACTTAACCAATTCAATTTGAATTTTGTTATTATTACTATTTTCGAAAAAATTGTAGTCTCAAATGAAAAATAAAAGCGAAATAAAAGAGGTCGTTTCAATTACCAATAAAATAAATACGAAATAGAAGGGGTTGTGACAGTATACATTGAAGGATCCTTAAGAGACTTAACCATTATATGATAAAAGAAATCCAGAAAACTAAAACACTTGGTTTGGTGGGTCTTACCTTGCAAAATAAATCTAATTTACTCTAAACTTGGTTCTTCTTTACATGCCAAATGAATCTAATCTAATCTAAACTTTGCTCTTTGTACATTCAAAATGGAAAATGAACTACGAATTGAATCTAATCTAAGGCTCACAAGAGGGCAATATTTACCAGAAAAACAAGAAAATAGAAAAAAACAAAGGAATTGAAATGAAACAATGAAAAGTTGCAAACAGATCATGAACAGTTATAAAGATTCATTCTTCCTTTTCTTTCTTCTCAATGTCTGTCCCAACCAGCTGTTTAAGATCCTCAAGAATGGTGGGTCTTGATTGGACATCCCCATGATTTGTCAAATTAGTGACAGTTTCTAATGGAACAAAGCACCTTTCCTCAGTGTACAACTTCTCTTGAACAAAGGGAGAAACAACCAGAGCTTGTAGAAATTCAGGTGCTGCTTTATCTTTCTGCCACAATTAGCAACATATAAGATATGAGTTTGCGCTTAATTAAAAACATAAGAAATATTGATGAAACATTCAAAGCATTGATTTGATAATTTCTAGATACACTTTTGTAGTATGTAATTACTAACTTCAATTGAAGGATGGTAAATCATGGATGACCCTTTTTTCTTTCAATTCTTCCTAATGTTGTCCAATAAAATGCATAAATTAATTCTATAACAAATAATAAAAGAAAAGTAAAGCATAGAATATTATTATAAAAAAAAAAACTACAAAATTCTATACAAAGCGTTTACGTAACAAACTCGTTTGTATATTTCTTGTTATGAAAGTCTCTCTTATATGTTGACCATGTCCTCCTCTTGTAACTGTTTCCTTAAATCTCTCTCTTTAATTTTTTTTATATCTTTTTTATAAATTAAATCTCTATATTAAAAGGAATGAAAATTAATATGCATAGAATATTATTATCAAAAAACTAGAAAATTCTATACAAAGCAGTTACGTAACAAACTCATTTGTATATTTCTTGTTATGAAGGTCTCTCTTATCTGTTGACCATGTCCTCCTCTTGTAACCGTTTCCTTAAATCTCTCTCTTTAATTTTTTTTTAATATCTTTTTTATAAATTAAATTTCTCTAGTAAAAGGAACGAAAATTAATATTGATACAAAAGTGGGTCATAACATTAGTGAACTACATATAACTAACCAAATATCTGGCATTAATCGGCAATTTCAACTTTGGTATTTGCTAAGGATCGAGCAACACAGTAGACAACGATCCTTATATATATATTTTGTTCATTGTTGCATATTATCTAGTATACGTGTGAAGACCTCCTTAGAAATAGAGTGTTTATTATTGTAAAATAGTATATATATATATATATATATTAGTATATATATATATATATATATATATATATATATATATACTATTTTACAATAATAAACACTCTATTTCTAAGGAGGTCTTCACACGTATACTAGATAATATGCAACAATGAGCAAACACAAACATGCATTCAGCATTCGGATTGTTAAGTAAAAATATATATATTGAGGAAGCAACACATAATTAATCAGAACCAATTAAAAACATTAAAAGGAAAAAACAAGAGCGACATGAAGTTAATGTTACTCAAACCGTTAAAATTCAAGTGAAATTAAACAGCTTCATAACATAACATTATATGACACACATGATTCCAAATATAGCAAGAGGTTAATAGTTACTTACCTCGAATGTGTTCCTGAGTTCAAGCATCCCAACTTGGGCTTGAAGGAACTTAACATACTTTGCAGCTGCATGAAGCATCTCAGCTGTGTTCATCATTGGTCCACCAGGGACCAACTTCTCGAGCTCTTGAGTCTTCTTAGTGATCTTTCTTCTCCTTTCTCTCGCCGCTACGCTCTGTGGAGATATGGTTCTCTTATTACCTTTCTTCTCACACTGATGTTCAACACAAGTATCACCATATTGTGGAATCTCATAGAAGAGTTGTTGTTGCAGTTCCTCTGCTTGCAAGGAACAACAATTATCAGAAGGCACAACAAAATCATCTAAGAAATTAGATGGTAATGTTGGTGTAGTAAACTCTTGTAGTGAAGAGTACACTTGTTGTTTTTCCTCGTAGTAGGACTTTTGACGTTTTGGACATGGGAGAAGTTTGTAATCTTCATGAATTGAGAAAATGTCATCATGATGAGTAGGCGAAGTGAATGAATAATAAGGAGGGTTGATATCTGGAGGATAGAGAAAACCACCAGTTGGGTCAATGTAGTTCTCATAAAGCGCGTTTGAAAGGAAAAAACTTTCATCTGAATAGGGAAAAATGTGTTGGAGGTTTGGTGCAGCTACTTCTTCTGGCATGGATTCATGGAAAGTGTTTGTTTCTAAGTTGGGACTTTGAAGAGTGTCAAAGTTGAAGTATGTGCTTAGTGCCATCGTAACAAAACAACCTGCAACATGGAAAAACAAGTTCAATTTAGTGGAAACTTAAAACCAACATAGAAATAGAAGAAATGGTGCATTAATTGATAATTCTATAACTACCATAAAATAGAAGAAATGATGCATTAATTAATAATTCTACATTACTACATATATACATGCACATGCAAGCATGCCTAGTGTAATAATGATCTAATGCATATATATGTAGAAGAAGCAAGGAAGAAGAACATAAGAGACAAGACATGAAATTTTAGTAATGCATGTGCATGCCACAATGCACAAGACACAAGAATCTTTGCTTTAGATAATTCTAGTATCTAGCTAGAATATCTTTGAAAGAGAGAGAGACCTGGGAGAGAGAGAGAGAGAGAGAGAGAACGATGTTGTAGATTTGAGTGAGAGAGAAGGAAAAGACAGAATGAAGACTTTTATGTATGGAAGCTATGAAAACTGATTCTATCCTCACTCTGCCTCTTGCTGCTTTGTGGGTGGAGATAATTTAGGGGAAGTTACAGGCAGTTACGGAGAATGAATTATGAGAATTGTTTGTCTTTTATAATTAAAATAAAATTAACATTACATTTATGATTTTTCTTTTGTACCTTAGTGATTGAGAGAGAAAAATTATGCCATATAATATTTCAGTCCCCATTTTATTTTATTTTCATTTTGCTACAAAGCAATTTCATTGCATGGTTGTGACATTTTAGCTGGGATTTTGTGTAGCTTCACACTGCTGTGTAGATTTTAAATCTAAAATTGACAGTTGCATTGACTTTAACAAAAAAGAAGAAGAAAACATACGATCAGTATAATTGTACTGAAAAACTACTTATATATGCATAATCATATTCATACTTTTCGGCATAAGCTGTCTTCAAAATTTGGTTAAATTTGTATAGAAATTATTTTTTATGACAGGAATATTAATTTCTATCATACAAAATTACAAATTGTGTATTGAGGAGAACATATTATGAACATTTTAAATTATTTTATTGACTGAAAGTAAATTTTGAATACAATTTTATTGGCCGAACCACTTATCATATGTCACTACCAACATGATGTGCTACAAGGTATTTTCTCACACTAATCACAAATATGCAACTATGCAAGTGTTTACTAACGAATTCCAAAATAAGAAAAACTTAGTTTTATACTTATAACTAAACTTGACTATCCATGTCATTCACTACTACGAAAATATGTTTTTATGACGTTGATTTAATGTCAGATGAGAAAAAATCATCGTAAAATAAAATTTGGTGATATTTTTGTAAATAAATACAATTATTTCATGATGATTTTTCAAAAATAGTCTTATAAACTATTATTCCATGAAGGTTTGCCAAAACCATCTTAGAATGATTATCATTCTACAACGATTTTCCCAAAATCGTATTAGAATACTGTCATTCTAAGACGGTTTTGTAAAAATCATCTTAGAAGTGAGTGTGTTTTTAATTTTATCTCTCCTTCTACTCTCGTGTGCTTAACGTTTCTCACTCTCCAACTACCCTCTACCTCATTGCTTCAGTTCTTCCTTCTCCCACCCACTGTCCCAGGATTGAACTCAGTCAAGAAACTCAGAATGGTGGAATGAACGATGAAGGTTGCGATTACAAGAGGTTAAGGCATTTTGATTTTTCATTGTTTATTCTTCTTTGATTCTGTTTTTTGAATTTTTTTTGTTCTTTTTTGCTTCCCTTGTATGTTCTATGTGTGATTTTAATTTTTATTGTTTTTCATAGGATCGCTGCCATTGTAGTTCCGTTGATTGTGCCGCCAGAGACGTCATTGGCAGAGGAGCTTAGCACGATCAAGAAGAAGCTAGAAAGGATGAAGGAGGACAAGGAGAGAACGGAGAAAATACTAAATGAGAAACACGCGTTGTTGGACACGTGGGTGAAGGAGATGGAAGAGCAAGGGGAGATTCAAGAGAAATTCAAGATATTGGTTGACCCGTTGTTCTGATTGAAGGAACTCAAGTATCGTTGCATGGTTCGCACAACAATCACAACACATTTCTTGTTCGATTCATTTTTCAACTTAGGTTTCTTGATGCTGTTTTTTTTCTTTCTCTTTTATTGGATCAGAGAGTTCCTCCAATGAGAAAGCTTAGGGAGAAGGAACAAGGAAAGATCATGAATGAAGCGCCATCGCAATCAGAGGACTTGATTTTCTAATTTAATTTTGTGGTTTTTGCATGTATAGTCGATTGAAGAGAGCGAGAATTGAGAAATGTGTATTTGTTTTGGTGTTGAGAAGGTGAAAACAGAGGAAACAATGGCGTTCTCGGAAAAGTAATTATCTTTAACTCAATATGTCTTGCTGGCATTTGAATTTGTATTTGATTTGTACTTCAAGCCAAATAAGTTTGATAGTATATGTTGACTCACTAGGGCATGATTTATTCTATAAATTCTAATCATAATATTTATACTTTTATAAAGCATGTGCCCCATTATTTATTTATTTATTTATTTATTTATAATATTGTCCTTGTTAAGGTCTTGGTGACTTGTTGGTCATGGGTTAGAATCCGAAAACAGTCTCTTTGCAAGGGTAAGGTTGCATACATTATCCCTTCCCTTACCTGCGCATAGCGTGGAACCTTCGGACAATGGGGTACTAGTTTTTGTTTTGTCCTTGTCAAGGTCTTTCTATAGATTGCATTTCATTTTGTACACGAATGGTTGTTTCTAGTACACTCAACTTGCTATAAACTACTTATTCGATTGTCCAAAGGCTCCACTCTATGAAAGGTAAGGAGGAGGAATAGTGTACGCAGTCTTATCTTTGCACATGCAAAGAAACTATTTCCAAAATCGAACCCAACAACAAGTCATTAAGGCATAACTTTATGGTTATGCTAAGTCTCACCCACAACTTGCTATGAAGTGTTAAATTTGGAACAGGCTGCAATGTATAATTTGAACCAGCATGCAACTTCTTACAATTAATTTTTAAATTTCTTCTCAATTCTTGTTGTCCAATTTATTGGCATAAATTTTTTATTGTAATATACAAAGTTTCTCGTGTCTAGTCTGTGCAAGGCTTTGAAATTGAGGGAGAACTATCAGAGAAGGTTGCAAGTTATGAAGGTGTGTACTATAATTACTTCAGCAGAGGTAGTTTGTTTTGTACATCAGTAGTGTCATATTTGTTCCTAAGATGAATATTTCTGGAGTTTGTGTCATTTTGTCTATTTTAGATTTTTAGTGCCTTAGATGGTGGCTAAGTTAATCATTGAGAACGAAGTTACTATATGCCGTTGTATGATACATTATTTTAAAGCCAAATTGCTCCCTGCATGGTATTGATGTATTCTAGAGAGATATGTCAAGAATGGAGTTGCTAACTTATCCTGCATGTTGATCATATTTTTAATGTATGAAGTTTAGCTTTTGGGCCTACAACTATTTTGTGCAACAATGGCTTCTAAAGCTTAAGCAAGATGTGACCATGCCTTTGGGATTGCCTCACTAAAGTGAATTGAGAATTCCTTTATACCTGAGAATTTTTTTTGTTTTGGATTTCTTCATCTATTTATGCGTGTATGTATAATATAGAAACTTTAAGATGATTCGACTTTCTTGGTTTAGGGTGATGGTAGGATGGAAATGTTTTCAGATAGCTCAATTGAATCTTTAATCTGTATATTTGAGCATTCATAGAATATCCCATTACAGGAATGGATGCCCAAGTGGCTTATGGCTTCCATCGTCTTCCCAATGAAAAATCGTACCTTGCAAGTGATCCAATTTTAAATAAGGTATCTATGGGGATGTGGAATGTGTTTTATAAATTACCTTCTTACTTGCTTTGCTTCAGTTTACTTAATTTGATGTTACATTTTTAGAAGGTAATTTATATTTTTTTTCTTTATGCAGCACTGTATTTGACATTAACATTTTAGCATAGGTGTAGGTGTTAACAGTCTAATAGCTATCATATCTCTCCTAAAAATGATATAATAGATTTTAGTAGATAATGGATTGTGATCATTGATCAATCCTTTTCTTTTTGGTTGCAGATTATATACTCGGGTGACAATTGCACACAGGGCTGGTTTTTCACACCTTGCGTAAGTGATCCAGGTCTAAGGTAAGATATGCCAACTAAAGCAGTTTTATCCTTGTGATAAATCAGAAAAAGCAAAGTGCTCCTATGATAACGTTTGCTTCTTGCCTCATGTGCAACAGATATTACTCTTCACTTGAAAAATATTATTTTACTATTGCAACAAGAATTGTTCTTTTCTTATTGTAAAAGAATTAGAATTTCTACTTACCCTCTTGTCTTTTTGGAAAGGATTTTTTTTTTTCGGACACATTGAAGAGTTTCAGATCACCTGTTTGCGGATGGATACTCACATGTATATGTTAGGTTAGGTCATATGCAAGTTGTGTCTATTTCTCTCTATTTTTTATAGGACCCCACTTATTCAATGACTATCAAGAGAGATACACATACAAATGAGAGAATCCATATCCCATTTGCTTAATTTGATATGATTTAACCTTTTGAGTGCAAGTTGAATATAATATTTATGCTATTAAGCATGGAACAACAGTGATGTGATTGCTTGTGATTCTTAATTTTAAGTCCTATCCATACTTGCCAATAGCGTAATATAGTTGCGTAGTAGTTTGTAACTTCCCCTGGCCACTATATGAACTGCCATGGTGTTGCACTTCACTGTGACACCATGAAACATCAACGTTGATGGCATAATAGAGAAATCTTTTTTTCCCTTAAAGCATACTGTGGAGATGTCTTCAGCGGTTTATAAGAATTGGATTTTCACTTTACACTACTCCAAAAGATACATTTGACGACAGGGATTCGACAATGGTTTTACAAAAACCATCGTTGTTAAAGAGGCGGTGACATTTTTGTAAATATCGATGGCATTCTAACTACGGTTTCTATAAAACGACGTTGAAATGCAATTTCAAATACGCTCTTTAGAGGAACCGTCGTTGTTGAAATGGAAAAGTGTTTGAAATTGAATTCTCTTCAGCGTCGTCCTCTTCTTCATTGTCATCATCGTCATCAACACTAGCTTGTCCTTCCTAAAATCCTTCCTCTTGGACTTCCCAAACCGAACAACGCGTCTACTTCTCCAAGCTCCTCCATGAGCTCCGTCGCAACCGCAACCCTATCGTCGCCTGCGAAGTCTGTGCCGCCATAGACCACGTCCTCGTCGCCACTGCCAAAGTTCGGTATGGTTGCTCCACGATATAGTTGAGAAAGGGTTTGTGCCGAGTTCGATATTGTGATGTAAGGTGGTTGATTTGTTGTGTGAAGAGGGGAAGGGGTGGAGAGAGATTTTTCGACTGTGTTGAAGACATATATCCTTATTCATTTCGAGATTTTAGCTTTCAGCTAGTCCACTGATTATATACAAATATATATGAATTGGTTTTCCTTAATATCTCCTACTATTTTAGGTTTTGGGGTCAACATAGTGACTCTTGTTAAGATCGTTGTGCTTTGATTTAATCAGAAGATTGTTCGTGGATTTCGGCGATCCAATTCCCAGGTACCAGCTGATATTATGAGCTTTCTGTATTTTGTTTATGAGCTTTCTGTATTCTGTGACTAGATAGTTGCCTCAATGAAATATGTCAAAAATCTA
Source organism: Glycine tomentella (assembly GCA_007407185.1). Classification (NCBI taxonomy): domain Eukaryota; kingdom Viridiplantae; phylum Streptophyta; class Magnoliopsida; order Fabales; family Fabaceae; genus Glycine; species Glycine tomentella. The sequence continues at coordinate 208,070 of PYAF01005793.1, forward strand.
TAAACTACCCTCTATATTCTGCTTATGAGCTTTTTGTTATCATGTAGTGTTTCTCTGTAAGGTGTTATCGGCTCATAGATTGTCCACTAATTGTCAAGCTTTGCTAAATTGAAATTGTCTGAATCACCTAGAAAAAGCTAGGCATTACCCCACATATTGTATTATAGTATATACATGAGATAATTATATTCACATTTGATGCTTTTGCAATGAAAAATAGATGACCCTTCCAGAAAAATTTGTCCTAAATCTTATACCAGCTGTTGGAGCATGTCTCTCAATCGTAGACTTAATTTTTCTGTGGAGGAAAGACCATAATAGCCACTTTGTTGGATATCATAAATGGTTCTATAGTTGTTTTGAGTTGATAGTGTGGGTAAGTTTCCTGATTTTTAGTTGTTAGCTACAATGTTCTTTAGAATTTAATTGCTTGTAATCTAAATAATCCCTCGTTCCTATATTTAGATAAATATCATTCTATTCACAAAGTGTGCCAGCAACCATTACATTGTCTTCAACCGTGGGTTATGTTTCTGGTGGATTTTGAAAGCAATATTGGCAGTTTTCTATTTGATGACACAGTTTTCATCACTGAATGTGCTATTATTTTTTGGCTTAGATTTTTTAATTTGGCATGTCAAGTTTACCTCTATTACTGATAATATTCATTCATTTTCAAATAAGTTGTACATGATTCAGTTAAATGTGAAAGATTGGCATGATTTTCATTGTAGGTTTCAGTCTGCATCATGGAAAGCTTAGTTCTCCTAGATATCTCATTTAGCATAGCTATCAATGTGATCAGGATAAAGATTCCATCTTTCAAAAGCAGGTATATATTGGCATGTCATTTATAATATATTCACTTTCTTTTTAAGATTAGTGATAAGCATTAAGCATTACATATTTTCATGTACTAATTGCAAGTTGGAGAATGATAGCTATTTTAACTTTAGCAGATTGCTGTGAAGAAGATGAGGTCTAATAAATCCAAAGAATGTTATGCAGAACTCAAGGCTTTTTAAGATCCATCATATCAACATTGTAAGTAATGCCTATGATTAAGAGAGCTTTGGCATAGTCTTAAAGAACTGATGGTTGATTATGTTATAGATATAATCATTGTTTCAGGTGGAGTTGTTGGGATATGCTAGTGGAGATGACCACCTTTATTTGGTGTATGAGTATGTTCCAAATGGATTTCTCTGTTAAAAGTATAATGGCTCCAAGATCCATTTGCCTGCCAAAAGTAAACCCATGAGGCATGTTCTAAAATATGTTTCTAGATGTATATGATATCAAGAATTCTAAAATCTAAATCATGGTATTGAAACAGATCACCAGCCACTGTCTTGGTGTGCTAGGATTCAAACTGCATTGGATGCAGCAAAAGGTCTTGAATACATACATGATTACACAAAAGCACGTTATGTGCACCGTGATATAAAGACTAGTAATATTCTTCTTGATGAGAAGCACTGAGCAAAGGTACTTGTCCTTGATTTGTTTTACTCACTTCTTCTCTGACCTAAAATTGCCCTATTAAAAAATTATGGACTAGTTTTGGATTTTTTTATACAAGACACATGTTATATCCCCATAGTCTCACCATAGATCATATGCCCAATCATAACAATTTGTCTTTAAACTATATCCCTTGCATATGATATAACATTATTTATACTTTATTCTCCTAGTTATAACTTAAACATTTTGGGGCATTTTCTGACTCCTTAGACTCGCATTGTACGCATATGTACATATAATAAATACAACATTGATGAATTTCCAATACGCACAAATCCTATATATATATATATATATATATATTCTTGTGCTATTTACAAATATCTTGTGTTAACTAATTACAGATATGATATGGAGGATGCTATGATTGTAAATAAGTCATCAGTTGGGCATGGAATGTTTCATGTACAAATATATGAGGTTAGATACCTGACACAACTAATTAAGCTTTCTTGATTTGAATGCAAATAGTTAATTTCTCAAGACACTTCATTTTTAGATGTTGTGACTTTGTTTCATCTTGAAGTTTTATCAGTTTGCTCTGAATCAATTCCTTTCTACTAGAACTTTATTATTGTCTTTTTTTCATTCTTGAGGATTTCTTATTCTCTTTTGTTTTTTTTCTCTTCTTTCACAATAAATTCTTGAGGATTTAGAAATTCATTTTTAGTATTTAAGTTTAATTCCTATTAATTAATTAAAAAAATCTAATAAAGGTAATGAATTTGTTATCTTCCCCCACTCTTCCTAACTGGACATTTGCACATCATAATGACCAGCTAAAAAATTGTTGTGGAATACTTTTCTTTTAAAACCAAATAATTTGTTTGAAGCTTCATATCAAATACTTTAGTGTGTTAAGTATCAAGTCATTACTGTTTCAGGTTACCTCCTATGAACATGCATTTTGCAAGGCATGCTTGATAAACTTCTCTGTTATATTTAAGGGTTTCATGCCTTATGGTTTTATGCCCCACATGCTCTAAGTTACTTACTGTTGATTTAACATCCAACAAGGATGTTGATAATTATACAGGCATGCCAAATTTGTTTGAGGACAAGTATTAAAAAATGTTGATAAATGGAGTTGACAATCTGTAAAGGCTGAAATGTATTGTGTATTCTTGGAATTTCAAATGAAGATGGCTTGATAAGAGGATAAAAATAGTTAGTAAATATGATTTTTAGCTTCTTAAAGATTTCCATAACTAGCTTACTTACTGAAAGATCCAGCAATTGATAGGAAGGTGAACATTGAGAATTTTGTTGTTGCTTAGGAGGCCAAGGGAAGGTGTGAGACACAATCATTATGCTAAATAGTAAGCTGAAAAAATGCTATAGCTGTGAATGAAAATAATGTTATTGATTAGTTCTTTACTTCAATATCTTCTATTCTATGCTTACGCTTTACTATCTTGCTTGACTTCTACCTGAATGTGTTGAATGGTTGTAGAGGGAAGAAATAAGATTCATGGTTGAAAGGGACGACTCTGCCAAAGGGATTGTTTTTAGCCAATTCACATCATTCCTGGATCTTATAAACTAGTCTTTGCACAAGGCAATTTAATTGTCAGCTTCTGGTTGATTAATGCACCAAATTGCATTGGGATGATATATTTTGTGCTTGTTGTAGTCTAGAGTATCTTGTGTTCAGTTGAACGGAAGCATGTCATTGGTTGCTCAAGATGCTGCCATTAAGAGATTCGCTGAAGATCCAGACTGCAAAAATTTTCTCATGAGCTTGAAGGTTGGAGGTGTTGCACTCAATTTGACAGTAGCTTCACATGTAAGCAATCCTATTTTAATTTTTTCAGTCTTTTGGTATTCTGCTGTTTAGAATTTTAAATTGACAAATACGTTGGTTATTTACCTCTTTGGTGTTTCAAATGGAATGCTTTCAGATGTGTTGCAGGAAAAGAATAAAGATTGATCCTGTTATGATCAGAATTCTGATGTGCTTTTAGTCATTTGGTTACTTCAAATTAGGGAGGTTTAAAGATTGGTAATATTTGCAACATGAAGTGGGCAGAGTAATATAGTTGGTAATTAAAGTTTTTTTTTTCTATTCACCTATGTTGGATTTATACTCTGGGTGTTAGCTACAAGTATTTTGAACTATGATCTATAGTGTTTCTATCTTTATTTTATTTTATTTGTTTTCTATTTTTAAGCTTGCAGTTGATTCAATTTACCCTATGATACTGCTTTCTTTCTAGTACGGATAAAAGCTTGTCCAATGTGTTTGTCTTATAATAATTGCATGTTTGTGTTTGTGTAGTTTTTTCATGATATTTTCTCTTCCTCTATCATCTATAACTTTCTATTGTTGTTCAATTGGACTTTTACCCATGTTTTTTTCACTTGGGTGAAGGAAGAAGTGAGCATCATATATTTGCTGGTGCTATTGTCTGCAAGTGCAAGTACTCTCTCTTCCCTTCTTTCAGTGACTTTATTTTATTTTATTTATTTTCTATTTTTATGCTTGCAGTTACTTCAATGTGTCTTGTTTAGTAACCTTCTGAATTTTTAATTAGGTTGGAACTCTTGCTATACTTATTTTCCTCTTCTGTTTAGCTAATGATATCCTTCTTGTATAATGTCTAATCCAATTTAGTCTTTTGTACTGGAAAACAATTGATACTTGATTTGATCTCTCTAATTGACTCCTTATATGATATTGATTAATTCTGGCCAAGACTTTATTATGACTAAAATGGGGGACTAATGGGAGGCGGGGTATTTACCAAAAAAATATATTTGTCACTCGGATTAACTAATTAGAATAATAATATGTAATAAATGAGAGAGTGAAATTACTATAAGAATAATTTAATAGTTTAAAAAGAATTATTCTTCATTTAAACATTTTTTATTTTTTATTTATTTAATGATTCTAATTAGTAACTTATATTTAAAATAATGGATAAAATAAGAAATAACTTTTTACATATAAACAAAGATGATTTTAAGCCAAAAATGTCTTTGTATATCTATGTAGAAAGACGGTTTTGCTTTTAAATTGTCTTTGTTTATCAATTTTTTTCATATAAATAAAGACGGTTTTAAGCCAAAACCATCTTTGTATGTATACATACAAAGACGATTTTAACTTAAAATCGTCTTTGTTTATCTTTTTTTTTTACATATAAACAAAGACGGTTTTAAGCCAAAATTATCTTTGTATGTATATACAAAGACGGTTTTGCCTTAAAATCGTCTTTGTTTATCAATTTTTTTACATATAAACAAAGACGATTTTAAGTCAAAATTGTCTTTGTATGTATATATACAAAGACGATTTTGCCTTAAAATCGTCTTTGTTTATCATTATTTTTTTTAACATATAAACAAAGACGGTTTTTAGGAAAAATCATCTTTGTATATATACATACAAAGACGGTTTTGACTTAAAACCGTCTTTGTTTATATGTAAAAAAAAAATCTTTGTATGTTTATATACAAAGATGGTTTTGCTTCGTCTTTGTTTATATGTTAAAAAAATAGCAGGGATCAACAATGACGGTTTTAAGGCGAAAATCATCTTTGTATATAAACATACAAAGACGATTTTTTTTAGGTGTTTAAAAAAAAGGATCAACAAAGATGGTTTTAAGGCAAAAACCGTCTTTGTATATAAACATACAAATTTGATTTTTGCTTAAAAACCATCTTCGAAAAAAAAAACCGGATCAACGAAGACGGTTTTAACAACCATCGTCGAATGTCATAGTTTTCAATGACACGCGCAACAACAATGATTCTACAACCGTCGTCGTAAGGTGTTTAGAACCGTCGTTGTTTTGTTGTTTTGTAGTAGTATTATTTTACCCTAAGAAAATGATTTGCTACAATTCACCGTATATTTATCTTTGATGTGTAGCTTTCAAAGCACTTGGGAAGCTGATATTTGACATTGGATTGATGTTAGCATATTAATGTGACCAATATGGTAATCGATATTTAATTTGGCTTTAGACAAAGGCATCTTGAAATGCCTATGGTGTTATCCTAGATTTCTATTTCATATGAATTGATTTATGTGGGAAGTCAAACTACTTTTCAAGTAAAGATTTCTTGGGTAGTTGAAGTGACATTTGTTATAATTGTTAACATTTTGGCAAGCGTACCAATTTGTCCAAGTAATAAAGAAACGGTAAGACCGAATGTTGATTCCACAAGGACTTTGCTTGTACTCAGAATTAATATACGTTTGTTTCTAAATAATTAATGAATCGATTTAGTTTGTAGAGTAAATGACATATAACTAAATTTGACTTAACTAAAACTATAAAGCGTAATAAATACACAGAAAGAGACACAAACACTCGGAATGATACAGTGATAATTGAAATACGATCTGACGAATGTTGGATGTTCAACTAATCGAAACTAACTTTGATACAATATTATAGGTTTTTCGCTATTCAATATTATTTTTGCTAACCTTCATCTACTAACGTATTATAACCTTGATTCCTTAAGTGCAAGACCCTAAATCACTTAATTTCACTCTTAATCCCTCAAGAGTTACATTAATCGATTTGCATTAAGATTAAAGATGATAATCTAGGCTAAACAAAACCACTCTATCCCTAAAAATGTTATGTTTAGAATTGAAGCATTTTACAATTCCAAAGAAATAACCATTTTCCAATGCATTAAATCCTATAACAAGCATGCAAATGGATGATCAAACCACTAACATGAATATAGCTCTGAAAAATAACAATAATGCGTAAATAACATTGAATAGATGGTTAGAATCATTACGTCAAAGCGTTTGGTTGTTGAACTCCCAATAATGGGGGTTTTAGCCTCTCATTTTCATGAGAAGCTTATACAAATTGAAGAATAGGGCAAGGAAGGAATGGATGGATGAGAATGAGGAACAAAATGGTGAAGATACAACTCCAAGGTTGTGGAAGAACGTCTCCTTTGTGACCTAGGTGCTCAGCTTCAGCCTCTCTAAGAGTTGTGTCCCAGATCCTTTCTTTTCCCTCCTTTTTGCATTAAAACGTAGTCCTGTATCGTGGTTGCATGCTTAGCGCGAAATGTCGCGCTGAGCGCGCCTTCAATGTCCAGCTGGACAAGTGACCACGTGCTAAGCGATCAGCTCTAGACCTTGAATCCACCTTCCATGCCCTTGCAGTGAATTTCATCAAAAAAATGCAACCAACACCTCATAAATCAACTAGTTTTAGCATTCACTGAATAAAAGCTCAGAAGAAGATAATTCATATGTTTAATCACAACAGAAGCATTAAAAGATGAAAAGATGCGATAATTGCTAAGTTAATTTACATGTAACTTTACGTATGCTTAGCAATTATCAATAATATTGAAGATCTTATTCTCCTAAATGATTTTATGTGGAATAGGAATAATAATCTGGTCTAGAGATTCTATTCTATCTTGAAATAAAAACACGTGATTTCATTGTTACCCCTCTGATATATCATGGAATTGTTTTAAAAAATATAATACTAGTTTTTATTCACTTACTAGTTGTTGCATTTTGGTTTTACATTATTTTTATCTTTGTTGGGCTCTACAAAAGTTAATTTCCTTTTTATCTGTATTACATCTGTTTAATTACCTTTCCATTTATTTCCCCATGTGTGTAATGCAGGATGACCTTGTTTAGTCTTCTCACTTCTACCATGTCAGAGTATGATTTGGCAGTAGAGGGAGATCTGTTCTAAGGTCTTGAACCTATTATTAAAGAGCCAATCATGGATGTGAATCCCATGACATATGCCATCTTGATGATATCTTGTGGGGAAGATGTCTCCTCACATGGACTAAAAATTCACTAATATTGATGTTCTTCAAAAAGATGGCGAGTTCTGTCACAACAATAAAGTTGTGTCTTGGTGATCGACTTGTTGGTCATGGGTTCAAATCTGGAAACAATCTATTTACATATGTAAGGGTAAAGTTGCATACAATATCTCTCCTCCGAGGTATATAAATTTTTTTAGTTTTTATTGATGTTCTTCAAAATGATCAGTTTCTGCTTAAGGTGTTCTATGAACATGAAAAGGTATTATAGAAGCAGCAGGTCTTTCACTTTTTTTTTTTTTTTTCTGGTCACCATGTCAATAATTTATATTTTGGTTCTACCATCTCCATCGCCTAAAAATGTATTAAGAGTCAAGATTTTTTCCCGCAACTGTAAAATTTTACAGGATTTCTATATTACACATTTACATTTATTGATTCTTTTCGACAATCTCCACCAAGTTATGTGATGTGTTATTGATCCTATTTTTAATTGACCTTTAGATTGTATGTCGGTGACTTGCTCTGAGCCCTTGACATATACACCTCCTGGATCACCTTGTTGTTGTGTATGGCCACTTCAAGTTAAACATCGCAACAACATTTCAATATACAAGTTTTTTCCTCTGGTAGCTTGCCAAAGAAATTGCAGCTAGTCTTTTGCTGAACCATAATCAAGTACGCATTGTGGGAGCGAATGCAACTAGCCAGTGTTTTGCTGAACCACTATTCTCAAAAACTTGGTACCTCAAGGAGTGGAGTTTGATGATACAACTGCATTTTTAATATATATATATATATATATATATATATATATATATATATGTATGAAATTTTAGCAGAGAGATATTATCGATGATGCTTCTGCCTCTGGTGACTATGAAATGCTCTATGTTCATTATCCAGGTTATACATTAACAAAAGTTTCTTAAGACCATTTTGTGTTTGTATTAATATGAATTCAATAAATGTAGTATATTTGGTTTTATTTATCCTTTGGGATAACACACGCAGGCTTCCACCATCTCCACCTTCAAATGTTCATGGTTTTAAAAATCATCTTAAATATAATTTTTTTTAAAATAATTATTATAAAAATTAACAAATTTTAATTACATGTTAAATAAATAAAAAATCTATATATAATTTATTTGTAGAACATTTTAATTAAATTCTATTTTCATTCTTTAAAATAATTATTATAAAAATTAAAAACTTTTGATTATATAAATAAACTTTAAAAAAAGATAAGATAAAATAAAATTGATTTCTAAAAGTCGTCTTAATATATATATATATATATATATATATATATATATATATATATTAAGAAACATTTTAGAAAAATCGTCTTAAAAGTCTTTAGTTTTTTAAAATTTTTAAAATATAAAAAGATATTTTAAGATAACTTTTATATAAATCGATATAAAAATAAGTTTTGAAAGAGTTTAAAAATTATCAAAAGTGTCAAATAATCAATATAAAAAACTTTTTTTGTAGTAATGATAATTTATGCAGGAGGAAAGAACTAATAACAAAGATAATAGATCATGGCTTTGTGAGGCTGATCCTAATCCATTCAAATATGTGATTGCGCTGCATTGGAATACCAAAAACCTGAACCCCTGCCCCCTTGAGATATATGTGCCTCTAAAATAAAAATATGGATTTCAAACATATGGAAGATGACGTATCTCAAAAGTGGTTGTATCTCTCAGAATTGTCTTAATTTTGCTTTTATCCGTTAAGAGATAATTTTAAAACTAACAATTGATTTTAAAAATAATTATTTACTTTAAAAAATAACAATTTAATAATTATTTCATATATTTAATTTAATATATGTATATTAATAATTTATGCACATGTTAAAAATATTATATATATGTAAATTACAACAATATATATTTTATTTTTATTTCTTAAAATACATTAATTTAATTTTTTGTTACAAATAAATTATACTTACTATATAATAAAAATAAAATATGTGAGAAAATGATTTTATAAAAAGAACTGTAAACATATGATCCAGTCAAAAAAAATTGTAAACATATGATTAAATTTTGAATAAATTGTATTAATACGCATTTAATTTCCTTACTTTTAAAGGTAAGAATTTATATAATGTTGGGAATCATGATATACTTTTCAACTTCAAAATGAAAAGTTATATTTTTTTTTATTTGTAAAAAGTAAAAGATATATATATAAGTTTTTTTCTATTTCTTTTTTTCTTTCTAATGAATCAAGTATTCATTTATTATCAGCACCGTATAAAATGCTAGGAGTATTATCAAATTATTTCTCCAATTATTTTGTTCCGTTGATTTGAAGGCAAAGAATAATTCTTTCAATGTTTAAATTAACATATACAATTTATTTAAATTTTATAAAACATTTTAAACTTAATTGAAAACATGATATGACTTCATTATTATCATAATTAAAATCATTATTTTCTCTTATATATTATGTTTTCTACCATGAAGTTTAGGGATTAATTAATAGGTTTATTTCTTCATTCTTTATCTTTTTACTTTTGTATAGATAAGAAATGAAAGATGATGAGACTAAGAAATTTCATAAACATTTACATCAAATTGCAATAAATATGCAACATGTAAAAATGGAGTCAATGAAATTTTTGATGTCACTATTTTAAAGGTACGAAACTTTAACAGTTTAACCACTTATATTTCACCGCTTCTTTTTTTAATTTGCTTCACTTTGTTAATTATATGACATTAATTAACTTTTTTTATTCTGTATAAGTTAATTAAATTTATTTATATTTAAATCTGGAAGTAGTAATATTTTAAAATTTAACATTATTATTGAACATAAATTTTATGACTATTTTATTTTAGTATTCTTCACATACAATTAGTGTCGTGCATTGCCCAGGAACATATACTAGTTGGTAAAATAAAAAGGTAAGCTATAGGTATAATTGTTAGTATGCTGTCGATCCCAACTACTTTAATTATGGTACGTACCCTTGATATATAAAAAAATGATTTACAACTTATATATAAAGGAAAAGATATTGTGTTGATAATTAATGATAGAATGGATCCTATTTATCATTCTTGAATAGTGTCTTTTTATTTTAATTAACAACAAAAAATTTATTTTAGCCCCAATTTTTAGCCCCAATTTTTGTGTGAGTTCTTCTGCATTTGTTTTCACCAACTTCGATTTTGTGTACCGTCACCAATAAATCACAACACATAGTTCCCATGCATGAAATCACAAAAATTCATGACCCTCTCCTGACTACAACATACGATTAACCTTTCTTTGTCATATATAATTATCCAACACTGCTATTTTTTGTTTAGTGTCACTCTCGATTGATTGTTATTTCATCTTTCACTTAAATCAATTTAAGAGGTATATTGGATTAAGATTTTAAAAGATATTTTTTATAAAAAAGTCTCAGTATTTAATTAGGATTTTAAATAACATGCTAACCACTAAACACATATGACTTAATACTTTGAATTACTATATATGTAACATATATATATATATATATATATATATATATATATTAAATTTAAAATATTAGAAGTTAAAATTGACACGTGTTATTTTTTAACAGATAATTGATTAAGAGACAATTTTTAAGAAAATTATAATTTAATTTACCTTCATGTTTCATATATGTATTTATTGAAAAAATATACAAACATGAATTCAAACTAAAGGATCCTTTGTGCTTTGACGTAGTTGATTCGATTGTCATGACCAACTCATTTGATGCTTTGTGCTTTGACGTAGTTAGACTTGAGATCATATTCCCTTATCATCAACTCATCAATGTTACATTCAAGGTTTATACTTTTTTTTTTTATTTGTCGCACATCTTTTATAAAAGTAAGTCAATTTTTTTCTGAGTATATACTATAAATTATGCATTATTTCTAATTTTTAATATATTTTGTAATTATAGTATATGATTCGTGATATATTAATATTATATAAAATATATTAGTATTTATATATTTAAAAATCTTATTTATATATTCATTTTAAAATTCATATAAAAAATATTAATAAAATTGTATTCGTTATTAATAAAATTATTTAACTCGTTCAACAAGAAATGATCTGCTTGTAGATTGGATAATAAATGTGATTAGCTATTGATTATTTAATATATGTTTTCCAATTGAATGATTTTAATAATTATTAGTAACTTAAAATTTCAATTAATATATTTAATATAATATCTATAATTTTTATATAAATTTTATATGTATTAATTTGAAAATGATTACATAAGTAGGTTTTAAAATATATAATTTACAAAAAATACATAGAAAATATATTTCTAAAATTTATCGTTTAGTTAATGGGTTACATATTATTATTTAATTTACATAAACAAAAGGTAATAAGAGAAATTATATTTTTTATTATTTAATATATTTTATAAGATCAAATATTTACAAAAGGAAACTAATCATATCATCTCCTTACTAGAAGGGACAAATTAAAACTATTGAAGATAATTTCTTGTTGAACGAGTT
>PYAF01005793.1:225900-238492 GCA_007407185.1 Glycine tomentella
TATATAACTATATATGAAAAAAAAATTGGTTTTGGGGGGGGGGGGGGTAGAGGAGAGAGGGGGATAAATGAAGGGAGTGTGTTTAAAAGGATAATGAAGGAATTTTTAAAAAAGATTGGAAATAGGAGTGTACAAATAAAAGGGGAGTGTCGATAGTAAATGCAAAAAAAAAAAATCTCGTCTACTTTTGACCTATGCGACCTTAGATCGAAAAAAAAAAAACTGTATAACTTAAGTACTCAACCCAACTAATTTTCCGCTAGTGTAATTAATCTAATACTATTCCACTAACTTAATTAATTTTAATCTAACTCTCACATCCTTCTAAATTAAACTCTCAACTAAATATTTTAAATATGTCATATAATCCCTAAATTTTCTTGAGGCATCCTTTTTCAATATTCGAGCCTACCAATTTTATCTTAATTCACATACAAATTGTCAACAATCTAAATCCTTGATATTTTACAAAACTAAATAATAGCTAGTTATTTTAATTATTTGAGCTATCTGAATACTATTTCACAATTAGTTGCAAATACAACTATATATTAAATTAATAATTTAAGCCTTAAAAATAATAATTTATTTAATTTTTGTAACAAGGAAAGCTAGAAAAAAGACCAAGAATAAAGGAGCACGACTCAAACCCTATTTAATTAAACTAATAATCAACTAACCTAATTAGTTTAATTAGTTACTTCCACAATTATTTTTAAAACAGGTCATATTAAATTCCTTTTTTTTATAAAATAGCTTTTTAATGTTAATATTTTTACTAAAATTAGTACAATATTGAGGAAGAGTTCATTTTAATTCAAATCCTTTTTTGAGGAAGGCGTCATTCTAATGTTAATATCTTTACTAAGTTTAATGTTTATATCTTTCGACATAGTGAAGAGAGTTACGGAAGAGAGAATTAGAAGGGATTAAATTTATTAGTGAGAAATATTAGTGATCCTCTTTTTAATACTCTTTATGCGATTGATTTTTCATTTACATGGTGCTTGATTTATTGAATGAAAGTGTGATAAATAAAAAGCAACGAAAATGGATGAAAAAAAGTGAAAAGTGAGATTATTTGGTAGAGATGAAAGCAATATGAAAATGAATAAAAAATTTGAAGTGATTTAATAGGTATTAGGTAATAAAATAAAATAATATATTTTTACATTTCCAATTTTACTCATGTATTTGTCATTTTTTTTTCTAGAACATTTTTTTTCACTTTTACAATTATAAGCTAGTCTTCAGTTATAGAAAAAAAGGAAGATGCATAATCAATTATGTAAAAATGCATAATCAAATATGTCCTTGCAAGGAAATGAATTTGATATAGGTGTTGTGTTAAAAAATGTCCTTGCAAGGAAATAAATTTGATATAGGTGTTGTGTTAAAAAAGGTTATTCGATTATGCTTTCAATACCATATTTTATTATGGAAAGAAGAATATTCGATTATGCTTTTAGTACCATATTCAATTATGAAAGGAAATATATTCAATTATGCTAAGCATGCAATATAATTGATTTTTGATTTTCTAAGGAACATGTTCAAATGATTCTCATTGGCATTAGTTAGATTACAACAATTCATTTTCATGTCACAAGATAAAGGTCAATTTTGGAAACATAAAAGTTACGGGATTTATGTACACTTTCAACGTAATTCATGTTATTTTTGGAGTGAAATTAAAATGCCTAGAACTCTTCATTTTTTAATAAATTTGATTGTTCATTTCACTCTATCCATAATATGAAAGTCTGTTTCACTTATTTCCTTGCATCCCTTAGTTTCACTCCTCATTTTATTTGTACCAAACATAATTTTCATGATTTTTCTTGATTAGATGTGAAACCATCATATTTTATGATTTCTAATAAATTTTAATTAATCCTATAGTAATATAGAGAGTGTTAGAAATAAAGTGTCAAATTTAGTTTTATTTTTATTTTTTATCCTTCAAATTAAATTTATATTTTTTAGTCCCCAATTTGAGAATTCTTTTTTTAGTTTCCCTAATAACATTGTTACAAATTATGTATAAAAGCTGCCAAAAATCAGTTAAGAGGGATTTTTTTTTATATTGAAGGATAAAAAAGTAAATTTAATTTTGGAATCAAAAGCAAAAATACCCAAATTTAAGAAGAAAAAAAAAGATAACATCAAAATAAAATATATAAGTTATTTTTTCATAAAATAAAATAAAATAAAATCCAAGCAATATTATACTCTCTATTCTCTATGGTAAGTCCACTTCTGAGGGAGCCAAAACCAAAACTTACCTTTGGCATCCCTCAGCTCTCAATCCCATAGAGCATCTTTAGTGTAAAATCTTGAGTAAAGATTTTGAGTTCAAGATCTTATCTTCACTATATCTCCTATTAAAGGAGTTGAAGAGATCTCTAACATGAAAGATGAGTTCTTGTAGAAGATCCATCAAGATTTACATATTATTCTAAAAAAAATAAATTTTTTTCTTTTTTCTCTCTCCCTAAGGTTTCAAAATAAAATTAGAAAAATCTTGAAAGATCTTTAATCCTGTACTATAGGGTCCACCAAAAAGTGGTATAAAATCTCTATTTGAGATCTACCAACCATATTGTTAGGAACCAAATTTCAATTCCACCCAAAATCCTAATTTTTTTCTCTCCCGTTCCTAGATCTTTAGGTTTTAGGCACCTTCCGCAATGGTAAGTGTTTTGCCTTCGCTTCAGATTTCATTTTTTTTATTCGTGGCTCAGTTTTTTACTACACGGTTCCACAAATTCTCAATCTTTGCTTTATTTATTTTTTATTTTTGTTATTTATTCATGTACAATTAATTTTTTGCTACCTTAACTTTTGAGTCTCCCTTTTAATCGATTTGAATGTTTTTTTTTTCTTCTTTTTTTTTTTGAATTTAACTACTTTGATGTTGTAATAATTGATGAGATACTCAAACTGAGACGTGTAAAATTAAATGATTTGTTCTTGTAGTATTTATGCTGTTTATTATGATATGGGCCATGATAATATATGCTAATTAGTTGTTCTGGTTTGAGCTACAGCACAAATTGGGAAGAGGTCATCGTGACAAACTCCAGCAGTTCATAACAAAACAGGAGCCAGGTGATCTCATAGTTGCCTATGATTTAGTTGCTTCATTTGAAGGTTTTAAATTGTGATTGTGCTGTGGTTTTTGAAATAATATATAATTGAGGGCAAATGTGAATGCAGTTGTGGTTGTGATATGGTTCCAAAACCTCAATATTGCAGCCTCAGTTGTGGTTGCAGACCACAATTAGAAACTATGCTTAATATGATTTCACACGTCCTTAGGGTGCCTGTGATGGTTTGTCATTTGCATTTGAACCTCTGAATTTTACTTTTATATTATTATATTATATATATTACGAATTACGAAAGATATCCACTTAGTTGTGCTGTGTGTGTGGAATTTGGATGGGGTTGGGGTGGGGGGAGAGAGTTAGGATCTATGCAAGTTTCTGTTTATGATCTGAAATTTTTTGTAGTTCCTTGGATTGATTACTTTGTCTGATATTGACAGACGAGTATATGATCATTCTGGGAAGGATTATATTTTCTACATCAATTATGATTATGATTTGCTTCAGATGCCTTGTTGATACTTAATGTATTTTAGTCTGGTTTATGTGTTGCATCAGATGGATATTTTTTTTTTTTTTGTGGGTGAAATTTTTCGAATTCATATGATGCATGTCAATTGCATCTTTAACTTCTGACATATTTGAAAACTATTTTTGTATTTTCATCGAGAAAATAGCACTGCAGGCTCTGAAGACTAGTGATTGGCATCTTGAAGGAGTATTTGATTTCTTTTACAGCCAACTCCAGCTTAAAACATTTACTGATTCTAGGCACTTGGAGGAGCTATACAATAGATATAAAGGTTAGCAATGAAGGTGAAAATAAAATTGAGACACTGATAGCTTTTAAAATAGTCTGATAAGCTCAACAACCAACTGGTCTGGAAACATGAAAAACAATTAAAAAAAATTGCAGTATTATACGTGTAAAATGCTTATCAACTATGGCATAATTTTTCTATCCGTTGAGGTTTCACCCTGGTGAATAACAAGTAAATTTGTTCTACGTAATTTATTGTTATTTTGAGAGAGCATGGGTGTTTCATCCCTCTTTCAAATTAATTACTGCTTGTCAATTAAACTTGGAAGCAATCTAATTCCCCAATGTAGTTGTTCCTTTGTATGAGAATAAGGTATGTTGGATATGAGATCCAATAACTTTTGCATATGAGCTTACATTAAAGAAGTTAATCAATGCCATTTTTATTTTTGCTGAGATGCATATATGAACATAACTAGTTGTTTATTTCTAATTTGTTCGATAATACCTGTTGATAAGTGGCTATCATTTATCAAAACAATGTAACATTATGCCTGTCTGCTAAATCCTGTATTGCACTAATTTCTATATAGATGCATATGTTGATATGACTTTGGCAGATGGCATCACTGTCCTTTGCAATGATATCCAAGTTATTGTTTTTGAATGCAAATTAAAGTGTCTTGATTCATTTATCTTTATAGTTTACATTTCTTCACCTGTATATGTATGTTATCATGAAGCCTGTTGTAAAGATGTGAACAGTACTTGCAAGTTGCAAGCACTAATTCCGGAGATTTTGATTGCAATTTGTGCTGAATTGCTGTCAAATGCTGTAGGACTTTTGAAATTGGATTATTTCAAGGCATCCAAATAGGGGAGAGATTTATTACTGTTCCTCAGAATAAACGAGAGTAGTTGAGAAGATAAAGAGAAAAGAAGAAGAAAACACAGAGTTCATACCTTGGGTTCTTAGGCATAACACCTAAGTGATGCATGATGTATCTTGACATACAGGTTTTTGTCTTAGAAATGAACTTTATTTATTCTTGGAGTATAGCTTTGACTAGGATTAATTGAGACATTGGGACGTGTAGTTCAAAACTTAAGACACAAGTTTAATGTTAAAAAGATGGAAGGAATACAATAGGAATAGATTAATATGTGATTAAGGGGGATTGTAAATGTAAATTACTAAAGGGGTTTGGGAATGCCTAGGATAGGAGTGTCATTTTGGGCTGTGATTAGGAAGAAGTAAAAGAGAGAAGTTTGATTCTTTTGAATGGAATGGAATCTAATGTATTTCAAGATGTTTGATTTTGTTTCATCTTATTTTAAATCATTCAAATAATGAAACTTAGTATTATTCCATTTAGTTCCACTTTATCTCATCAATTTAAACATAATTACTGAATTCTTCTTCCAAGAAGAATAAGAGTCAAATATGAATACAAGAAAAATAAAGGTTGGTTATCTTCACATGAAAATGATGTGTCATATGTGATGCTTGAGAAAGTATACAATATGGTTCCAAGAAAAGTCTTATGATGAACTCTTGAGAAGAAAAATGTAGCATTAAAGTATGTTAATGTAATAAAGGATGTGTATGAGGAGGCTACCACATGTGTGAAAGCTTGTAATCAAGGTTGTCAAGATCGCGAGTATACTCGTATACTCGTACGATTTTGCGATCTTTAAGAGTAGCCACGCGTTAACTCGGTGGGAGGATCGTCCACTCCAGGGATCGTTGGCGGATCGCATTCTTGCTCGCGATTTGGACAGATCGGCGATCCGTGTCGATCCCAGCTGAAGAAGGAAAAGGGAAAAAAAAAAAAAAAAAGGTCGCGGGTCGGGTCGGGATCGGGTCGGCGTTCTTACCTTAGTTATGGATTAGGGCTCAAATGAAACTCACTTTGAAGCTTTCGTCCAAGGTCTTTGCTCAGCACCGCTGGTGGTCTTCCGTGATCTTGTCGCCACCGCTCTCGCTCTGGTTGCTCGCTCTGGTCGACTTCTCATTTTCGCTCATCACTCCTCACTGCCACTCTCGTCTCCGGTTGCTATCGTAGTCGCCGCGCTTAGTCTCGTTGGTCGTCGCTGGTTGGCTGCTCTGCGTGTGGTCCTCACTGCTTTTAGTTTCGATTAGGGCTCGAGGCTTCTCCTCTGCGGTCTACGCCTTCGTCATCGTCACCGATGCTCTTCTCGTCATCGCCGCTGCTCGTCCCTGATATGTTGAAGAGAGAAGGATGAACCGCATATGTTGACGAGAAAAGGATGAAGCATAGAAGAAGAAGACGAAGCGCTATATTAAGAGAAGAAAGCGTAAGTAGCGCAGTAGCCAGCAGCCGAAAATCACAAATATATGTATAGCGGAGTAGTGAACATTAGGGTAAAGCTTGGGCCTAATATGGGCCAGAAATACAATGTTAATTTCGGCGCCCCTTTTATTGCTTTATGGAGTTACTATTTTACGAAATAGGTTTTTCGCTTATGTATATGCATGTGTATAAATATAATTTTACATATACACGTAACTCTTACGATCTGAGTTACGATCCTCGAGTTACGATCTTTTACCCCATTTCGATCCTCTTCCGATCCTCGAGTTTGACAACATTGCTTGTAATGGAACATCAATGTATTTCTCTATCACAGTAAGTGTTCACCAATGTTCAGTTCTTAGTCCTTATCTCTTTGCCTTAGTGATGGATAAACTAACGAAAGATATTCAAGAAGAAGTGTCGTGGTATATGCTTTTTGCAGATAATATTGTGTTTATTGATGAGACCAAAGATGGTATTAATAGGAAATTGGAATTGTGGAGAAACACTTTGGAGTCTAAAGGATTCACAATAAGCAAGAGCAAGACGGAGTATATAAGTGTGGGTTTTTGCGGGTAAAAAATAGTGATCAAGACACAGTGCATTTACTTGGTCAAGAGGTATACCCAAGAAAGATATTTTTAGATATTTGGGATCAATCTTGCAAAAAGGTGGTGAGATTGATAACGATGTAAATCATAGAATTAGGGCAATGTGGATGAAATGTAGGAGTGCATTTGGGTTTTTGTGTGACCGCAAAATTCCCCTTAAGCTAAAAGGAAAATTCTATATAATAACTGTAAGATCGACAATGTTATATGGAGCGGAATGCTGGCCAACATATAGGCAGCATGAGCATAAAATAAGAGTAGCAAAAATGAAGATGTTAAGGTGGATGTGTGGTTATACGAAAATGAATAAGATAAGAAATGAGGATATTCGACGAAAGGTAGCAGTAGTACCAGTGTGTGAAGATGAGGAAGCATAAATTGAGGTAGTTTGGACACTTTATGAGACGTCCAGTGGATGCTCCCGTAAAAACAAGAGTTTGTTACCAAGAGCTCAACACAAAAAGAGGTAGAGGTCGATCGAAACTTACCTAGGAAAAGGTAGTTAAACAAGACCTAGTGGAGTGAGAACTAAATTGGCGAATGGTGTGTCCTAGGACGGAATGGGAGAAAAACTATAAACTTGGTGAAGGGTTAAACCCATTAGTATCTCTATGTTTCGTTCTTTTCCTCTTCATTTCTCTCATCCTTCTTTCACCCTTTTTTTATTCTCTTTCTTTTGTCTTATTTTCCTTTTTTTCTTCCCCTCTCCCTTTCTCTTTTTTTGTTTTATTTCTAATCTATCATTGGGTTCATTTACCACCAACCCCAATTAACTTGAGTTAAAGATACTGTTGATGTTGATTTGTGAAACTTGTTTCCTATATCATGTTTATGTTGGTTAGATCATCCCAATTTCATAGGTCTTGATACACATGGAATTCTGATATTTAAGTATCTTATCTATCTATCCTGTGTTCTTAAGTTTTAATTCATTCATAAGGTTAAGGTCATTTTTGTTCGAAGTGTAATTGATACTTGATGCTTCTTTTCCTTTACAGGTGGATCCTTAAGATATAGTAATGGTACGTATATATTTTAAACAATATTTCATTTCTAAATCATGCATAATTGCTGAGGTTATTTATTCTTTCCTTCATTAATATGATCCTATGCGTCAGGTTATACTTTAGAAAACTGCTATTTAAACAGTGATTACCCAAGTTACAAACACCTATTAAATGAGAATGATTTATTGTGAAAACTAAAGATTCAAGGGCTGCTAACCTTAGTTGGAAGTAATTATGGTTAGTCAAGGGTTCTTTCTTTTTATCAGAGTTAGATATACATGGATAATAAGTTATAACAGATGGCATACGGAGATGTCTACATTGGTTTCACCATCAGTCAGTCATTTCCTTAGTGTAAAAGCTCTAAATCTATATGAGCTCTGACAAATATTAACCATAGCAAGATAAGATTTTGTTTAATGAAAGAAATACAGAACAATAATGCTCTGACTTATCAATGTAAGTGGGTGATGATTGGTCCTTATATGACGAAATAAGAAATATTCAGTTTTTGATTGTCCAGAGAAATTCTGCGAGATATATAACTTTGCTTTTGGCTGGGCAAAAGAGGAGGTTTGCATTCAATGTCTACTTGTTGGTTCCTCTGCTCCTCTGTAATGTAGCTCAAGTGCTTAACTAATTTGCATGGTTGTACGTGATAAACTAAGGCCATGACCTGATTTAAACGATGCATTTGGACGTAATACAATCTACTAGTTCATACATAAGAGATACACACTATGATGGAACAGGGAAGATTTGGGAAATTGAGTCAAATTATAACAAACTTGATTAATTGATTACTAAATTTGAGTTATTCGTAAAAATTGATTTTTCATGTTCCTTTAGTTTGGAATTTTTGGTCTATATTTTCAACAATGTTGTATATGGAATGACATTGAAAGTTTGAAACAGGGTCCTTTGAGATCTTTCTTATGCAGTCAATCACACTCATTAAGTGTTTCAATTTCTTCTTTCTTGCTTCTGAGGTTCAAGATGTTGTGTAATATTTGATTGCTAGTCTACTTATGCATATTTTCTGCTTCTGCTATATGTTTTTATTTGGTTAACTAATAAATTTGTTCCTTGTTCCTATATATTTTAATTTTAATTTTAATTTTAATCCTACATAAAAACCCAGTTAGAAATCGACTCAACCAAATACCAAGAGTGTTACTCCATACACTATATAATTTTCTTCATATACTATAAAAAAGTTTAAATGGCAAAATATCCCTCTGAGCATCTTTTGACTCCATGTACCAATCGTATGTTGTTTTGCTTTATTTTGGTGGTTGTAGAGTTGTTGGTTGTGCATTTGTGGTTGGTGGTAGTGAAGATTAGTGTTCGCCTTCGTCGAAGTCGAGCTGGTGGTGGTTGGTCATGGTTGGTGGTTGGTTGCGGTGGCAGCGAGGTAATGTCAGTTTTTTGATCAGCTAATCCGTATAGTCCATACTGATTTATTTTGAATATTATATTTTTTAAAAAATTGGATTTTTAATTGTAAATTTATTATTAATGAAATTCTTGTTGTATTTTTTATGAATTTATGACTTTAATGTTGTTAAATATTTATATAATGTGTATGTTTTGTCAATGTATAAATTTTATTTTGATTTTTGAAGATGGACAACGAGGAGTGAATGTATGACTCTATTATGTCTGAAGAAATTAATATAGATGAAGACGTTGAAGATAAAACTGATGCGTATGAAAATGTGAATTGTATAGTTGATTGTTCTGCAGACTTCAAGACATCTGAGGTATCTATTTTATTTTGGAATAAGTTATAGTTCTTAAATGATTGAATTAAGAGGATTAAAAAAATTATCCACTTTGTTAGGTGTTCATTTCCCGTGAGGACGTATTGAAGTGAGCTCGTACTATTGCATATCGTAATAGTTTTGTAGCTGTCATAATGAGAAGTGACATGTCAAATGGAAAGTTGGGGACACCATCACATGTTTTAATTGGTTGTGAAAGCAGCGAAAAATATAGATCATGAAAAAAAAAGGTTTTGTACTCTCAACGATTAGCACCAGAAAATGTAAATGTCCTTTTAAGCTGTGAGCCAAACTAGTCTCGGGAGGTCAAGGGTGGATATTGAATGTAATATGTGGCATTCATAATCATGCTTTAGCTAAGTCATTCTGTGGACACCTATATGCTGATCGACTGACTGAGGAGAAGATCATTGTTACTGATATGACAAGGTCGATGGTGAAATCAAAGAATATTCTCTTAACTTTGAAGGATCACAATGTCAATAAATATACAAGTTTAAAGCAAGTATACAATGCAACATATGCATATCGAACACGTATTAGAGGCAATAATACTAAAATGCAACAGTTAATGAAACTTCTTGAACGCGATTTGTATATTCATTGGCATAGATTGAAGGATGAAAATGTTATACGTGACTTATTTTGGACACATCCTGATGCAGTCAAATTGAACAATGTATATCATATGGTGTTTTTGATAGACAATACATATAAAACAAATAGGTACAAACTTCTGTTACTTGCCATTATTGTGTGACACTTACTGGTATGACTTTTTCAGCTGCATTTGCGTATTTAGAGGTCGAACATGTAAACAATGTTATTTGGGCCCTTGAACGATTTAGAGGGATATTCATGAAAAGTGAATTTTTCCCATTGGTCATTGTTACTGATAAAGATGCAGCATTGATGAATGTCGTGAAAGTTGTCTTTCCTAACTCAATGAATTTATTGTGTCGGTTTCGCATTGACAAGAATGTGAAGGCAAAATTTAAAACTTTTATCCGACAGAAGAATGCATAGGACTATGTGATAGAAGCATGGGGAGTCTTATTGATTGTGGTACTAAGAAGCAATATGATGATTATTTGATGAAGTTTGAAATTGTTTGTTCACCATGGCCAGCGTTTGTTGATTATGTGCAAGACACATGGTTGTATCCTTACAAGGAAAAATTTGTTACAACTTGGACAAATAAAGTGATGCATTTGGGGAACACTACCACTAACAGGTAAGTGAGGTTTTAAAGTTGTGTACATTGTTATTTGAATAATTTGATCTGTTTCAAAGTATTCATGTGTTTGATTTAAATGCAGGGTTCGGTCTGCTCATTTGACTTTGAAGAGACTACTACAAAATAACATTGGAGATTTATGTAGTGTTTGGGATGTGATGAATAATATGATGACGTTGCAACATACTGAAATAAAGACGTCATTGGAAAGAAGCACTCATGCGATAGGACATGTATTTAAAGTAACATTGTACAAGAGATTTGTTCGCATGGTGTCCAGGTATGTGTTAAACCAAATTGATGTTGAGTTTGAACGAGTTCATTATGCGGGCAAAAACTCGTCTCGTTGTGGATGTGTAATGCGAACTACCCATTGTAACACCTCAACTTACGATCTTGTTATTATTGATTTTTAATGAAAATTCTTTTCAACTTACTTAAGAGCACCCAGTTGAATATAACAAAATTTTGTCAATAACTAATACTTCAAGAAAATTTCATCACTGATTAATATTTATAAACATGAAGTAACATATAATAAGAGTACAAACTGGCACTGTTTTTATTACATAATACAAATAACTAGAACATTCTGTAACAAAAGAATATATTTTCAAACAACATATCTTTAAACAAAATCTTCTTCTTGTATACAGCTAGGCAGTCTCTCTCTTTGTTGTTCATCTGCTCGCCCGAATAAAATCGAGGTCATAGCAGGTGTCAACGACAGACACAAAACATAAAATAAGTTTATGATAAACATAATTTAAGCAACAGAATATATTCAATATGCAGATATTTATAACAACATCCTCAAAGATGCATGATTCTCTTAAACTCTTATCATGTTGCATGATTCTCTTAAACTTTTATCATGTGCATGATTCTCTTAAACTCTTATCATGTGGTACCAACAGTCAAGATAGCCTCATCCCAGTGGCACAAAATTGAAACGATCAGTCAGGGTACCACAGTGTTGCAACAGGATTCTCACCCATACTTCATGTGATCATCATGGGTGGCGTGATTTCCCCACTACCGAGTCACCCCCCAGCTCAGACTCCTCTTGTCTGAATGCTCAAACTCAGTTCCTGCAGCTATCTGACACACCTCCTCTCTGAGGCAACTCTTATGCACATGAGACACATGAAACTGATTCACTTAATGCATAACTCTTTTCATTTTATCAACTCATTTATTTTCAACATCAGTCTTCAATCATTGTCTCATATAGTTTACTCAGAAATTCAACATAAATCAAGTACAGAACTCAGCTTGATACTCATGTACCAAATATATCATCCATGTACAGAGATTTATAGAAACACTCAACAACACATAAAACCTTATTCAGGCACTCAATCATGTAACTATAACTTTAAATCCAATAATTACTCAAATACAAGTCATATTTCACAGAACTTTACACACTTATTCAAACACAAGTAACACTTAAACTATCTTTATCATAAAACTTCCCTATACATACCTTATAACCTCTTATGAAGCTTGTCTATCTCTTCCTAATGGTATTAGCTTCTACAAGTGATTCTTCAAGGAAGTGGAGTCTCTTTATGCTTTGAAAATGAAAGGATGAAAGTGAAATGAAGGAGAGGTTTCACGTGGAATAGGTGGAAGAATGGAGTCTTGAATGTGACTTCCACTTAAGGTCTTCCTCCCTTTATATAGAGTTTGGAAAATAATAAAATATTCAAGGACATTTCTACCCTTTCTAGCTAGTTACTCCCATTTGGTTTCATTAGAA
>PYAF01005793.1:238592-270246 GCA_007407185.1 Glycine tomentella
AGAGGTTTCACGTGGAATAGGTGGAAGAATGGAGTCTTGAATGTGACTTCCACTTAAGGTCTTCCTCCCTTTATATAGAGTTTGGAAAATAATAAAATATTCAAGGACATTTCTACCCTTTCTAGCTAGTTACTCCCATTTGGTTTCATTAGAACTTAGTTTCATCTCATTCCATTTCATTCTAACTAAGCTCATAATGATTTTCCTAAATATCTTCTATCCTTTATAAAAATATTCTAAGCCATGATGACTTTCTTCCAAGTGTCCCTCCACTTGGCAAGTTAATGAATATTCTTCATTATTCTACCTATTTCACATGGCCAACAAGGAGAAATAAGAGAAGATTTTTTTTCTATTCATGTCATACTTGTACACATGTATTTCAAGGTTATGATGGTTTCTTATTCCTTCATCAATGGTGGCTTACAAGTGGCTAGGTATTTCTTAAGCCTTCATGATTGTATCTTATCATTTTAATTTATGAATCTTAAGATATTTTTCTACTTATCATGTTTTTATTTTCTTAAAGAGAAGAAAATTATGCGGTTCTCCTTGTGTCCCCATGTCATCTTTTATGAAGAAGAAGAATTCAATTCCAATATGACTTCACATATGGCATTCCTTAAGAGGATATAAAGTTCAATTTGAATTTTTTACCAAAGAAGCAAAGTTCAATTCGAACTCTTCTACCTAAGGATAATATTAAATAATAGAACTCTAGAGATTTCTAGAAACTGACTTCAATTAATAGTATAGATAGCTTACAAGCAGTCTACACAGAGTGCTACACAAACCTTACATACAAGATCGCTCTTATCTTAATTGTGATTGGTTCGTTCTGCTTCTATCCATCAAAATTACTAAACCATCTTATTGAATAAGTCTATTCATCCTACAATTAAGAGAAAATTTCACAAATTCTATTTATCATTTTTCCATATTTTTCTGATGCTTGAATTCTCCTGGATAAAATTTCAAAGTTATGATCGTATAAAATTCATAGAAATTATATTCTGAGACTTTCTGTCACTAAAAGTATTTTGGTAATCTGTCATCCAAGGGCACTTTGTAATTTCATCAAGCTTTCACAAAATATCAAAGGGTGTCTTGGTAATTTTAGCCTCAAGGATACTATGGTAATTTGTCATTCACCCTTGGGGTATGATTGTAATTTTCAAAATATCCAAGGGTATTTGTGTAATTCTAGCTCAAGGGTATTTTTGTAACTTCTACTTTAAAATATCTAACCAAAAATATTCAAGGGCATTTCTGTAATTTCTGCTTCAAAGGAAGGGTAATATGGTCATTTCTCTTTAAACATTTTTATAATATCTCTAATTAATATTTCATCCAAATAATTTAAATATAGACCAATCAAATCTCACATAACCTAACACTCACATCAACAGTTGCACAAGAATAATTCATACAATATATATTTGCAGTTATTGAAATTTCAGGGTGTTACACCCTTAGTCTCCCTTGTGCATGTGAGCTTGCTAAAGTTGTTGTTGGCAGCATATCGCTTTCAAGCGTTCATATATTCTGGCAAAGATTACAATTTTCAGACCAAGGTTTAGATGACGGAGAAATTCACATTACAGACGAGATAGAGGCTATCTTCAAGCGCTTTGAGAAGTTTGACATCTGCGGCAAAGTGACACTTAAGACTAAACTTAAAGAACTTGCATTTCTTTATTTAAATTCCATGCATGCCCCCCCTGAGAAAGTGAAAACAAAAGGTGCTCCAAAAAATAAATACACAAGTCACATGGATGGATATTATTGATATGGGTGGAGATATAAGGTTGGTTGGGTGGTAAAAGGAAAAGAAACTCCACTAACAAAAAACTAACACTTAACAACTAACATTGACCGATAAAAAAAATAATTGATATGGATTATGTCATTGCTTCCAGGTATAATGTCATTGTTGTTTCTCTATCTCTCTAACAAAGTATGACATTTTTTCCTTTGAGAATCCATCCGCCTAAAGATCCCTCTATTCATCGCATTGTATGTATTGGTCATGTCTTTGGTAACCATTTTGTTTAGGTATAACATTGACTTTTATGATATAAGCATTTAATTATTTTGTATTTAGTTTATTGAATTTTTAGTAACAATGTTATTTAAACAGATAGAACTACAAAACCACTGTTTCAATGAAGCCAAACACTGGCCAACTCATTATATTGATCGAATGAGGCTGTATAGTGATTCCATAACCTTACGCACTGACCATGTCAATTTAGGAGATGATTAAAAAATTATGTGTGCTATTTTTTTTTGTAAACCAACAATTGATGAACTATAATACTCCAATATTTGTGTAATATGCAGTACGAATGGATATAATCATTGTCTAATCATTGTTATTCTTAGTCCAACAATTGTCTAATCATTGTCACAAATGTTAAAACTGAATATTTGAACAAAATTAAAAGGTCACTGCAAAGGATAAAAAGGGAAATGTAGAAACAAAAAACAAAGTCACATCCCATGAACACTCAGTCTTGACCAAGTCATTTTGTCCGATCAACCCGTCTCCTTTGTCTATCCCTTAACCGACTGGTTCGAACAAACATGTTTCCTTGTGGAGTCACACTACGTTTCATGTGCAACAAATGTTGTGTAGCATTGTACACATATGTGCCCAGGGTAACCATATGCATGTCTAGCATGTGCTGCAACCTGTCGGCTAACCTTTCGCACATACCCTGAAACAATCATATAACATGTCATGGTCATTAGTTACTCTTATGCATACATCAACTGATATTTATAAACAAGGTCACCCAATACATTTACCACTGCATGTGGAGCCGTGTCACTAACATTCGAAGCTCTCACAACTGGGTCTGGGACATCTGGTCTAACATCATCGTGCATAACAAGCGGATCCTACAAAGTAGTTGTGACACTCAATAGATGTCGACTAGGCTTCCCAGCCTCTGGCGGACTCATAAATGGATACGATATCTGATAGAACCATTCCATGTAGTCACAAGCACACTAACTGGGATAAGTAACCAAGTCTCCAGTGGCTACAATGTAATCAGAGAAGTGGGTTCATCGGTCATCAACCTCTTCTGTCGAGGGAGTCTCAAACTGGTGCAATTGGAGGATTTGTTGAACATACCCAAATTTCCTAATCACCCCCTCGGGTAAGTGTCTTACAATGATTGGTCCCCATCTAAGGTACCCAGAAAACAAAGATATGATCTCGACATCCCTGTGGCAACGATGTTCCCCATATGGCATCCAGTAAACGTCGTCCAGCGTCAACCTATCTAACCGTCTACTATAGGTTGCAACCGGTAAAGCTTTCGCCGCTTTCTATCGACATGCACGGGGTATCGTACTCCCCATTTGGCATGACACTTCCAATGGTCGGGAAATGTTCATAGATCCAACACTGCAGTATGAAATAAGAATTTAATTAAAACAACAATCATGATATTAACGTGACTTATTTTACTTAAATAGTCTTAACATTAATTACTTAAATGATGTATTGTAATTACCTGTAACAGTGAAATATATCCGGCAAGGTGTTTTCCATGATGCAGACATGCATAGTTTAAATTTTGATACATGTGGACTAGTGTCGTTGCACCCCAACAAAACCCTGCCGATTGGTCCAGATCACAAAATGTGTCTAAGAATACTACATTAATGTGTGTGACACTCTTGTTCACAAATAATGTGCATCCTACCAGATGCAACAAATATGCTTTGGCTGCAAGAACCCACTCTCTAGCGTCACACTTTGCAACATATAATTCTCGAAGCCATGACAGTCAAACATATGCCCCGTGGCATTGTTCGATCTCAGCTTTAGCATCCTCAATTGTCACGTCTAGCAAGTCAGCTAGTAATGTAACTGCCTCCCCTACATCAAGCACATCATACGTCTAGAAGGCTCCCATGATTGGAGATGCAACAACGACGCCACATCATCCAAAGTAATGCTCACTTCTCCGATCGGCAAGTGGAAGCTGCTGGTCTCCGGGTGTGTAAGGACCCTCATTATAGCACGGTTGGCACCAGATCCCACGCTGACAGCGCCAGGGATCTTTGGAAGAAAACTCTGTTAGGGTTGTGGCGCGGGTAGCGCCAGGGGTGGCGCGGGTAGCGCCAGGGGTGGCGCTGGTAGCGCCAAGCCCACTGGACTTCCACGCTAAGGGCGCCAGGTTGGCGCTGGGAGCGCCAGGTTCTCTGGAGGTTGACGCCTGGGGCGTCAATCTGGCGCGAGGGGCGCCATGTGTTTTCCATCCCACGCGAGTCGCGCCATGGCTGGCGCGGGAAGTGGTTTGGAAAACCAAATTTCTCTGGTTTTCCACGCGATCAGCGCCAGGTGTAGCGTGGACGGCGCCAGAGGCCAGGGGAGGTTGGCGTTGATGGCGCCAGTGTGGCGCGGGTGGCGCCACAGGTTCTGGAAGGTAGCGCTGGAGGCGTGGAAGTGGCGCTGGTGGCGCCACATACACCGCCGTGGTGGTGCGGTTTGCGCCAGAGGTGGCGCAATCCGCGCCAGACCTTGGGCAGGCTGAGTATTTAAGGGCAGATCGCGTTTTACTGAAGAAGAAACTTCTTCTTCTTCCTCCCAACGCCCTGGACCTCCATTAAAGCAGTTCCAAGCTTCCTTAGATCGTATATACTAGCCTAAACACTTTCCTTTGACCTTGGAACTTGAGGGAACCGATTAGAAAGCTATAATCCTTCGTCCTTTTTCTTAGAAATTCCTTTTGTGAGCAAAATCCTTTCCCTCAGAGAACCCTCTGAAACTTGAGTTTGGCGAGGAATTAAAGCTCAACAGGGACAACAGAGCTTGAGGAAGCAGTCTTGTAGCTTTTCTGGTCGCCACTGAGGTAAGAAACTCGAGTTTCTTCGGTTGGTTTTGAGAGTTGGGGTTTTCTGGATATTGTGACCCATATTGAGCTGGGGCTAGAATTAGCCCAGGGTCCTGTAGATAAACTTGTTTAGAACTGTCTAGTAATGAAGGATTAGCTTTCAGAATTCACTTTGGTTAACTTGGAATCTTGACTCTGTAATATGCATGTGTGGCTGTGTAATGAGTCACCTGTTGTTTTCAGGACATGCAAGAGCCTTGATTATGTTTGGTTTGAGCCTGAGAGACTAGTTGAACGATGCCTTGGATGAGGCTTAGACCGTTCCAGTCATATGTTGAATTATGAGGCTAATATGAGTTGGTGCTCAGTCATGCGTTTGCATTGAGTCTGGGAGGACTCAGATGCTTGGTACTCAGCCTTAGTGGATCTTGTATATGTCTGTGATGGTCTAGTGTGCGCTGGGCTGAAATGGTTGAACCCTAGGATAGGAGAATTCTGAATATGCTATGTATTGCTGTGCTTGAATGCCTGTGTATTTGGTTTTGATATGTATTCATATGCCTTGATTAGGGCTTGACACCGAGGGTGTCAGTGGCGGGAGCCACAGAGCAGGGACAGCATCGCAGAGTGAAACCTTGCCAGGTAAGTTCTGTGTCCCTGGGGATGATTCCCACTTGGTTGCCACACCACACTCCGGGGGAGTGGTGGTCATATTCATAATGCATGCATTTGGTTGTTGCATCCTCATAATGATATGTGTGTGCATCTGTGCTTGTTATGTGATATGATTGTGATAGATCTATTGGCCAGTAGATAGATATGGACCTCCCTAGGAGATGGGTTTCCTCCTAGTATGGTTGGCTCATGGTTGAGGTAGCTCCCAGGGAATTGGTTCCCATAGACCATGGGGATAGAAGTTGAGGTAGCTCCTTCTATTCTCGGAGGTACCATATATGTGCATCTATGTGAAGGGTTAGCACCCAATGGGATGGCACAGGTGTGAGTTTCCGGTCTCACACTGATTTAGGCGTTGAGGTAGCTCCACCATGTTTGGATGTTTAATATATTGTTATGAGGGCCAGATGGCCAGGTCAGTGGACCATTTGCTTGTGATTGCCTGATGTATGTGTTATGGAAAGTGGGCCAGGGTGGAGGAGATTCTTCCAAGGACCCTGAGCTTACTGAGATGTGTATCTCACCCCGTGTGGGGATTTATAATTTCAAGTGACTCTTCTAGCAGAGGAGAGCAGTCTCAGGGCAGGAGGCCCCAGTAGAGACTTGGGCTGCTTGACTGAGGAGCAGCAGGAAGAGCTGAAGGCTCAGTTTTGTTTTGATTTATGTTTTGTACCCTTGAGAAGGGATGGTGTGTGTGTACACCTGAGTTGTTTGGTTCTGTACACCCTCGGTGAGGGCAGATATTCTTTTATATCACCACGTTGTGGTGTGGACTATGATGTATATTTATGTACATAACTCATGATGATATGGATATGATGTTTCTCCTGAGTATAATTGTTGTATATTTGACTATCTGTCTATAGGTTCAAGTTATCTGTCTATAGGTGTATGATATGCGAAACTGGATCAACAGGGGTGTGAAAAATATGTCTTGTATGTGTGAATTCTATGTGATATGTTTATTCCATACATAATGAATCAAGAAAGACGATTCTATGCTTCCGCTACGTTTTAAAATGAAGTTTTAAGCGCTAACCTGATATTATTAATGATAATGCACCGGAGGCCTACGAGGTGTTACAGGGTGTCATCTCTCAACAAACGCAAATAACAATCCTCTGTCTCCAGTATCGACCAAGCATGAAATCAATGGGCTTAACCCAGTAGCAGTGACTATTCCTTCAATCTCAGGTACCGGGGGACCAAATTTGGTTATTTTACATCCATGCGAAGCCAATTTTAACTCAGGACGCTCCTACAAGTTAGTTGATTGTCAGAGAACACTACATTTTCAAACACACTCTAAGCTCCACGTGCTTAACATAGTCTTTCAGAATCGAAAAATCTTTCGGGGCACCTGGAAATGCTTATGACTCAGTACCCACGTCATTCGTCACTTGAATATCAGGCTACACATGTTCTTCTTGAGCAATTGGTTCCTCAACAACGGGACTAGCTACTCGTCGTCTTCGGGAGGAAGCGATAGGCCTACGGTGTTCGGTCATATCCTCTACATTATCAGCATTATGTCTTCCGAATGCTCGATCTACAAGTCTCCCTAGACCTTTACGCAAACCTCTTGTTCTTACCATGATTTGCAACAATAATTAAAGACTTAACACTACAATCAAATCCATGTTCTACAATTAAAATATAAGGAAAACTTAAAAAACCAAAACTTCACTTATATATAATTGGAGGTTACTAACTCTAACTAAGTGTTTACAACTCTCTAGCATTGAGTTTACAATACTCCAATAGAAAACGAAAGCTACAAATTACATGCTACATAGTATCTTAGCATTGACTTTATAATACTCCAATACAAAACAAAAGCTAAAATTACATGCTACATGGTATCTTACCATTGAGCTTACAATGCTCTAATACAAATCAAAAGCTAGAAATTACATGCTACATGGTGTCTTGTCCAATTTCCACCACACTATGGCTACCATTTCACCACACAAGTTATATTAGCCTAAGCAGTTACATGCTGACTCAACATTCAGTCACACAGTGTCCACCTATATCATAAGGTCTTGTTCTCTGTACTCTCATATTAATGATTGTCATTTACACCTCTAAAATATATTATGGACAATTTATTATAGCATATGCTCTGCATAACTATCATCGTCATTTTAATGAAATTATTAATATCTACAATAAAGGATGGGAAAGAATAACAAGACCAATTTAACCTCAAACAATCACAGAATTTCATTGAATATAAAGTAGTTAGCCAAATCAAATACTAAATTCATTTATTTATATACTATATATTCCACTTTCTAATACAATTATAAATAATTTTATATATTTAAAATAATTAATTAAAATCAAATCCTCAGAAAATCCTTGAAAATGGTCCATACGGATTATAGAATCCATATGGATGTCATGGATTATACAATCCGTAAGGTCCATACGGATTATGGCTCTTACAGATTGCATAATTCATAAGGTCTATGGATTTTGTAATCTGTAAGGAGCTCCATCCCATCCCATCAATTTCAGACGCCGACCCTCACCTTGATGCACCAGCAACCACCACCAACAGCACGAACACCTGTGACTCGAACCACAACCAACCACCTGCAACTCGCATGACCAATGCCACCACCGCCGTCAGCCTGTCAATGAAGAAGAAGCAAAACTCCACTCGCAACTACTCAGGAAATGAAAGACAACAAAATAGTGTATTAGGAAATTCAAAATAGTGTATTAGAAATACAAAAGGTTATTTTCGATATGTCACTATTACAATATAGTGTATGGAGAAAAGTATATAGTGTATTAAGCAAAACTCAAATAACAAATACCAAACCTAACAAACAACGAAAAACATAACAGAGTTCAGAAAAAAAAATGTCGTTTCAGAAAAATAATCGTCTTTGGACAGAAAATTTACAAAGTACTGCACTATAAGTATTTAATCATACCTGGTATAAAAACATAAGTAGTCCATGAGCAAAATGAACCCATCTTGGAGGAGCTGTGTCTAATGATATATCTGAAAAATAAATAAATAAATTTAAGTATAATAATATTTCAATTTAGGAAATAGCTTATGATAATAACAGTAACAATTACACTCTTACTTGATATGTTATAAGCATATTAACTAGAATACAAATCTTGAATAAATATCATAGTAACTAACCAAAAACCAACCAAATTAATATGATAAAAAGAAAGAACCAACTTAGAACAAAGGGCAGACAAATGTTAATACCTAGTGAATCACAATATCGAGCATGCCTTTTGTGCTTTACCCTTTTTTTCTTTTGCTTAGGTGGTTGAAGGACAACTCTTATGGCTGCATCAAAGATTGCCTTCACGTTCTATAATAAACACCAATTGTTTTTTAAAATACATTAAATTAACCATTGTGATTTTTAAAAAATAAAAAGAAATACATTCAACCATGTACCTCCTGTGTTTTTGAACTGCATTCGATGTAAGTTGGCGCATTAATCAGCTTCCTAAGCTCTTCTCCCTTAAAGGGAACGCACAAGTCAAATTTAATTTATTAAATAACTAAACAAGATTCCAGAGCACCCAAAATAATATTCACCTGAGCTGTGGTAATAGGCACAACACCAGGATAAAATGAGAGAATAAAATGCACCAAAAATACAACACTTCTGGCCAAAACAAAATTTGGCTCAACAATTCTCATTCAAATAAATAAAAATTTCAATCGTGTTGTACTTGAATCTAAAGTCAACATCAATCAATCACGAAATCCGTGTGGATAAGTTCATATATTTCATTGTACCACAAGCCACAATGACTAAGTTAAATAAACAAGCCAGAGGGCAACATCTAATGAATGCATGGTACTCAATATCAGCATCACATTATACAACAATATGCTTACCAAGCTTTGTGCCAACCAGAATAATGGGGACACCAGTGCATAATGCTTCAACTCTGGAATCCACTGAAATGCCAGACTGCATATTTGTAAAAAAAACAGTAAAGATAAAAAAGGGTGAAAATGTCAAAGGAACAGACTGCACACCCAACAAGCCTAAAGTCATTTGTTATTCCAAATTTCCCTCCTCGGCCAAACTCGTACCGGCCACGCCAGGTTTTGACGTGCTCCTCTCCCCAACCAAAACCAACACCAACACACCCAACCTCCCTTCGAACTGTTCGTCCTCTAGGCTACCCTGTTGCACCAGATCCCACCACCCAACCTCTCGAGTTTCTTTCTAATCTTAGTGGGATTCCTGGCTTTTGTTTTGGTTTCTGACTTTCTTTCGAATCTCCTGCAAAGTAAACGATGCACACCGTTGATGTTGAGGGAGGAGAGGAAGGAGGAGGTGACGTAGAGGAAAGGGGTTTGGGGTTTGGGTTGAGGAAAGGAGGGAGGACGAGAGGAGAGGAAGCGAGGGAAATGAAAAGTTGAAAACGAGAGAGGAGAGCTATGGGTGCAAGGGGGAATATGAAAAGTTGAAATGAGCGTTTGTGCGTAAGTGAAAGGTGAAAAATAGAGACTCATTAAAGATGAGTTTTTTTAAAAATCGACCTTGAGTATCTAATTTTAAGGATGGTTTTAACCAAAATCATTTTTGAAAAGATATTTTAAAGACGGTTTTGCTAAAGACGGTTTTGCTAAAGATGGTTTTGAAAAGTTGTAATTATTTATAAAAATGTCAATGCTACTTAAATTACGACGGTTTTTTGATAAGTGTCGTAAAAAGTGCTTTTTTTAATAGTGGCATGCCCCAACTGTAAAAACATCATAGAACCATGTTTTTGTGAGAGGGTTCTAAAAGAATGGCAATGAGCCTAATATGATAAACTGACAAGATAACTTATTTAATTTAACATAAACACTCTAAGAAATTAAAATAAAACTTTAGGACTCGTTTGATGGTTAGAATACAGTATGATAACATTATAATTTGTTATTTATTGTGTCAATAAGATATAATAGTTCTCAGAAACAAATTAAAACAAAAAATAGAATGAAAGGTGACCTTATGTATTTAATATTTTAGAAATATAAAACATGGTTAATATACAAAAACAATAAGAGAATAATAAATAAACAATTTAATTATATTTTTGGTCTTCCAAATTTCACAATTTACTCCTTCAAGTTTTAATTTAGTTAATAGGTGTTGCTGATATATAAATAAAAATTAGATTTAAATATATTTTTGATCCCTAATAAATATTTGATTTTTGTGTTTGTTCCATAATAAATAAATAAAATGCCTTGAGTTCTTAATAAAACAATAATTTTGTTTTTGTTCTTAATAAATTAGTTAATTGTCTGTTTGTTAACAAAAAAAGTTCAATAATTTATTAGGAAGCAAACAAAAATTTGTTAATTTATCATGGCTAAAACAAAATATTAAGGACCAAAAATAAAAATATTATTTTATTAGGGACTCAACGCATAACATAAATTTATTAATAAGCAAATACAAAAATTGAATATTTATTAGGAATAAAAAAACATATTTAAGCCTAAAATTATATACAAAAGTGTTAGTTTTCAATGTTAGATCATTCTATACGTGAAGAACCAAAATCAACTATTGTGATAAATGGAGACCAAAAGTGTAATTAAGCTAAAAAATTCCTAAACATGTTTGTTACACCACTGACAAGCATATCAATCAATGTAGTATTTGTTGGTTTTTATTTTGAAATTACAAAATATTTGTAACTAACCTGATAGTGGTCAACAATAATTCAGGAAACTAACCACTACCCACATCCCCTATTTTTTTGCAACATTAACGTCTCTTCTTTTAGCACACTGTAACTGACCCTTTGATGGCAAGGGGTCTATAAATAAATATGTCTACAGCCTTCTTGGATCCCTGAACTCATTCTATATACATCAGCATATACACCATCTAGTGCTTTAGAATCAGAGTTTAGAAGACTCAAGAGAGATCTTCAGTGCAATCTAAAGACTCAAAACCGTGAGCAATGGCGGGAGGTATTTATGATCTTAATTTTTCTAATTGCTTATGTTGTTTATGCATGATTAGATTATTTAGTTTTCTTACATTTGGTATCAGAGTCTGTTTATTGCCTCTGCCTTGTTTTGTTTAACACTCATATATGTGAAATATTATTTTATTAAAATATGAGTATTTTATTTGAATGTTTTAATTATTAAGAAGCTTTGGAATCATATGAAAATTGAGTTTATAAAATTTATGTAAATTAAAACATGAATTTCAATGTTGAAAAAGGCTGAAAAACCATTGGGTTTTTAATTCGGGTCCGTGGGTTGCAACTGGATCAAAGTGACCCAGCTCAAGGTTGAAGATGATGAACAGTGATAAATAAATAAAAAGAAAGCTTTTAGTGTTGGTGGGGGTTTGAACCCATGAGTTTCGCTTAAATGATACTCACATCAACCACTAAGCCACATGAAACTATTTGATATTTTGTTGTTTTATTTGTATGTTATATGTTTATGCGTTCCTGTTCAATTTTGGAATTTATAGAATTTTGATTTATTTTATGCATGAATATATTATGGAAGAGTTTATTCTATGCATATATATTAAATCAAATGCATAACATTATGTTTCAATTATGCAATTATGTATGAGAATTTTATTTATCATTACATTATATCTTGATCTTGAAGTGTATAATATGATTTATTCTCATATAATTAAGTTTTATGTCTAAGTGATCATATAAGGAATTAGACATAATATTGTAATTTATTGTTACTATTCCCATTTTTATTTTATTTATTATTTTATTTTGATTTGTGTAACTGTTGTGATATGAGTAGCATTAGGCATTATGCTAATGCTGTTATTTATGCTATCATGACTTGACAATTCAAGAATTCAAAATAAAATGAAATGCATTAGATGGGGTTCCCGTAACCAAATAAATGGTTATAAAGCATTTTGCCAATTGAACTAATGACAATTTTGTGATATATGTTCACATGACCTATTGTTATTCTGTTATTACATGTATTAATTTATGTTTCTCTATACATGTAATATTAAGTTGATTAATCTAAATGATTGATTATTTAATTTTATTGTTTATGGTTAATTACAGTAAAATTAATTTTGGAAATTAGATAATATTTAGTGATCTTTATAATTTAATAATTAAAGCCTAGCCGCAACAACTTTAATTATTTAAATTATATATTAAGACTCTTTAGATCACATAAGATAGATGATATTCTTACTTCATTCTAAAGATGAAGTTTTAGATGCTTTGAAAGTTTTCAAGGCCAAAGTGGAGAAACAATGTGGAAAGCAAATTAAGGTCGTGAAATCCAATAGAGGTGATGAATACTATGGTAGTACACGTAGAATGGACAAGCACCTGGTCTATTTGTAAAGTTTCTTCAAGAACATGGGATTGTTGCCCAGTACACTATGCCTGGTTCTCCGGATCAGAATGGTGTGGCAAAAAGGAAGAAACCGAACCTTAATGGACATGGTGCAAAGTATGCTTAGTAGTTCCAAGATTCCTAAGTCATTGTGGACTGAAGCACTAAAGACGGTAGTGTACATATTGAACCGAGTTCCAACTAAGGTTGTCCCAAAGATACCATTTGAGTTATTTAAGAGTTGGAAACCGAGTTTGCGACATGTACGCGTTTGGGGATGCCCGTCTGAAATGAGAATATATAACCCACAAGAAAAGAAGCTTGGCCCAAGGACCATTAGTGGATACTTCATTGGATATGTTGAAAGGTCTAAGGATACAATTTTTATTGTCCATTTCATAGTACAAGGATTGTGGAATCAAGAAATGTTGAATTTTTTGAGAATGACTTGATTAGTGGGAGCGATCAATCCAGAGATTTTGTTTCTGAGAAAGATCATTCAGTTACTCAACCATCCACTTCAAATCTTAGATTGGTTGTTATTAACAATACCCTTCCAGCTCAACCGGGTGTTGTGCAATCTACCATTCAAGATCCACAACCTGCTGATAGTCTAGTAGATCAAGTTGTTCATGAGGAGCAAGAAGAAATTGTTGATCAACCAATTGAACAACAAGTTCCTCAAGAAGATAATGAAACAACATTAAGGAGATCTACCAAAATAAAGAAATCAGCGATATCGAGTGATTTTGTTGTGTATCTACAGGAATCTGACTATACTATTGGAGCTGAAAATGATCCTGAAACGTTTTCACAAGTCATGAGTTCTAAAGAATCAAACTTATGGTATGATGCTATGAAAGATGAGATGAATTCTATGGCATCGAATGGAGTCTGGGATCTTGTTCAGTTGCTTGATGGTGCAAAAGCCATTGGATGTAAATGAGTATTTCTGAGAAATACTCATTTAGGCAACATTGAGAGATATAAAGCAAGACTCGTAGTCAAGGGATTTAATCAAAAGGAAGGAATCGACTACAAGGAGACATTTTCTCTTGTATCTAAGAAAGATTCTTTTTGCATCATTCTAGCATTGGTTGCACATTTTGACTTAGAGTTGCAACAAATGGAAGTGAAAATGACTTTTGTCAATGGAGACATAGAGGAAGAGGTTTATATGAAACAACCTGGAGGATTCTCCTCTCTAAGGGTGAACAATTGGTATGCAAGCTTAAGAAATCTATATATGAAACAAGCCTCCAGTCAGTGGTACTTAAAATTTCATGATGTTATTTCTTCATTTGGTTTCGTGTTATGGATCATTGTATATACCAGAAGGTCAGTGGGAGCAAAATTTGTTTCCTTATTTTATATATAGATGATATTTTACTTGCAACCAATGACAAGGGTTTTGCTATATGAGGTGAAATAATTTCTCTCTAAGAACTTTGATATAAAGGATATGGGTGATGCCTCTTACGTTATTGGCATCAAGAGACATAGTAAAAGGTGTTCATTGTTTGTCTCAAGTGACCTATATTAACAAAGTTTTGGAAGGATTTAGAATGAGTGATTATTCACCAAGTGTAGCTCCCATGGTAAAGGGTAACGGGTTTAATTTAAGCCAATGCCCGAAAAATGATCTTAAGCGGGAACAAATGAAGAACATTCCGTATGCTTCGGCTGTTGGAAGCCTTATGTATGCTCAGGTCTACATAAGACCTGATATTGCTTTTGCGGTTGGAGTGTTAAGGAGATATCAAAGTAACCCAGGTTTAGACCACTGGAAAGTTGCAAAGAAAGTGATGAGATACCTTTAGGAAACTAAAGACTATATGTTTATGTACAGACGGGCTAGCAACTTGGAAGTGATTGACTACTCAGATTCTGACTATGTTGGCTGTGTTGATTCGAGAAAATTGACTTTGGGATATATTTTATGCTAGCCAGTGGAGTTGTGTCTTTGAGAAGTGTCAGACAAACCTTAATTGACTGCTACTTCCACTATAGAGGTTCAGTTCGTTTATTATTTTGAGACTACCTTACATGGTGTATGGATAAGGAGTTTCATTTCCGAACTTAGAGTTATAGACTCCATTTCTAAGTCATTGAAGATATATTATGATAATTCAGATGCTGTTTATATGGCTAAGAATAACAAAAGTTGTTGTCGAAGCAAGGACATCGACATTAAGTATCTAGCCATAAGAGAATGTGTTAAAGATAATATAGTGATTATTGAACACATTAGCACTGAATTAATGATTGTCGATCCTTTAACTAAGGGCATGCCACCATTCAAATTTAAGGATCATGTGGAAAGGATGGGACTTGGTTCCCATATGTGATTTTCATTTTAAGAATGATATTAAAAAACTCTATTGTGATGTTTTTCATTCAGTTTATGCTCATCTACAGTTATTTATTCTGAGAAACATCAATTAAGTTTGGACCTAGAATAAACATTGGGTTTATTCATTAAGTTGTATGGGCTTGAGAAATATAATGCAATGTAATACATGGAAGATACTACTCGCTCATTATTAAGAGGACTTATCGCCATGATTCATGCATTTTATTTCTTGTTATGTAAAGTGGGAGAATGTTGGTTTTTATTTTGAAATTACAAAATATTTGTAACCAACCTGATAGTGGTCAACAATAATTCAGGAAACTAACCACTACCCACATCCCCTATTTTTTTGCAACATTAACGTCTCTTCTTTTAGCACACTGTAACTGACCCTTTGATGGCAAGGGGTCTATAAATAAGTATGTCTACAGCCTTCTTGGGTCCCTGAACTCATTCTATATACATCAGCATATACACCATCTAGTGCTTTAGAATCAGAGTTTAGAAGACTTAAGAGAGATCTTCAGTGCAATCTAAAGACTCAAAATCGTGAGCAATGACGGGAGGTATTTATGATCTTAATTTTTCCGCACTTAATCTAATTGTTTATGTTGTTTATGCATGATTAGATTATTTAGTTTTCTTACAGTATTTTCAATAATTAAGTACAAAGTCATCTTTTCATAAACTTATTTGTTCATATTAGACTATTCGTGCAAGTCAATATCTAGGCAAAAAATTGATTTTTTTTTCTTCAAAATAATAGTGCAGAAATTAAAACCTAAGTTCTAAAAAAAAACACTTAAAAATAGGGTATATTCTAAGATACAATTTATCAAAAAACTTACATGCGAAAAAAGAATTTAACACATTTTAATGGACATTGGGGTGTTTTGGTTGCACTAAGCTAACAATCTCAATAACTACAAAGATTTTATTTATCCAATACTCACTCTAATGTCACCTTAACCTACAAAAGTGTCCTAACCATGATTTCTTATGTGTTCCTTAACTAATTCCTAATTCCTTTGTGAGTCCAATTAGACAACTTGGAATCAAGTGCAGAGGTTGAATAAGGTTAATAAGTGTTATTCCATCCTAGACATAGCACCCATCAGATGCTTTTTCAATTGTTAGTTAAAAAGCATTTCTCTATGATAATTTAGACTATAAAACATGTATATATGGTTGATCACTCAATAGAAAGAAAACACTAACATGGAATGAAACACCGGATAAATGATAAAGATTAATTAAATGAGAGTTACTTAGTATACCAGATCTCTCAACAATGAGTAAATTAGTTTCTCATTGTCTTGAGAGGCATCAACAAGCTAAAAAATACAAGAAAAATGAGAGAAAACTATGTAGAAGATGAAGAAAGTGGGCAGGTAAGTGTTAATTGCTACACAAAATCCTGGGAGTATGCTCCATTTTCCTTCATAATGATAAGTGTCTTAAAATATGTATAGAATCTTTGTTTTGTCTTTTCTACACAAAGACATTCTCACTTAGCAAGCAACTACTCAATAAGCAAATTACAATTTAAGTCCAATTCTTCCTTTTGCGAAGAGGTATGCTTGTTTAGCATGCAAATGTCCACTAAGCAATGTGGATTCTTTAAATGTACTTATGCTAAGCGAACAAAACTTTTCACTAAGCCTTCAACTTGTCACATGTCCTCATCTATACATACTTCCTTGCTAAGCGACAACATAAACTTGTTGAGCAAGCATGTTTCAACTGCAAATCTTCAACTCTTTTCTCAAGTGTACTAAGGCTCTTCAAAATACAATTAAAACCTAATATATTTCCTAAAATAAACTATTAAAACTAATTCCTATAAGAAGACACATTCTAATTAAATGGAGTCAAACAAAACACCAATTAAGAAGAAAATGTGATCATTGTTGTCAATTTGGAATGAAATTCTAAGAATGCACAACAATTGTCAATGTTATCCAATATATAATTATTATTCAATGAACAATGATAGAAACTAAAATCATAAAATAAATATTTATAGGATCAAAATTGACAAAAAAAAAATGTTATGGGGACAAAAACCATAAAACATACATATTATAAGGGTTTGAAATTTATTTAAGTCTTAAATTATTAATGATTTTATATGAAAGGGATTTAATTTTTTTGAAAAAATAAAAATAAAAATGAATATATTTTTAAGTAATATTATATCTTTCTATAATTCCTTTTATAAATCTCTATTTATTATTTTATAAAAAAATAGAATAAAATATGTTTAGTTTGTTAAAAAAAAATTGTAAAAATTTTCAAATTTGACTTTGGTTCTCCAAAAGGTTTTCTATCCTATATTCGTCTTTGTAAAACATATATACTTGACTTTTGATTCTTCCAAGTGTATTTTATGACAGTTTTTTTTATTACAACAATTAAATGTTAATTAAAACAAGTTTAGTGACCAAAAGTGAAATATTTTTGAATTAGAAGGACGAAAATAGAATAATTTTTTTTTGAGGACTAAGACTAAATTTGAAAATTTTAGAGGAACTAAAATATTAAATGAAAAAGTAAATGTTAAAATATTCCTTTTTTCTTTCATCTTATTTTTTCGTTATAGATTGATTTGTTAAGTTTAAAATTCTTGACATTAGTATATTGAATTGTCTTTATTAGACTAAGTTAGTGTTTTTGTCACTTTATCACACTAATTTGATCAATTTGGTGACATATGATAAGTTAAGAGATTTTACATTAAATAAGTATTTGTCATGTCACTCAATGTTACCATTGTTAGTGTAGTAAACTAACATAATAATCAGCAACAAGGTCTCACATAATTAGTAGATGATTTGATTCCTTAGTTTGGTGATTTGGGTTTAATTTCCTACTCATAAATATGAAGGAGATTTTATTGAGAGAGACAAAATCCACTTTGATGATCTCTATGCCTCTAAATAATGGTGAATCCAAAAAAAATGTTTAATGGGGAAAATAATCCATAATATATTCATATAAAAAATATTATATAATTTTTTATAAAGTACATAATTTCATGACAAAAAATTCTAAAATATCTAAGTTTCTATAAATTACAATTACCTATAAATTACAACATAATTTCATATCAATATATTTTCTGTATTATCTCTTATAACTTTTTACCTTCATTTAAAAAAAATTGTCTTATGAGTAATATTATTGTTTTGTGGGGGCAATTTTTTTATTAAAGATGTTTAACTAAAAATAAGAATGTGGGGGCAATTGCCCCCATAATGTTTTGAGTGCATTTGTCAATGTTTCCAAGGTTAGTCTTATGACTTTCGATTATAAAAATATCTTATTTTCAATAAAGGAAAAAAAACATAATAAACAACTTAATTTGTTTAATATTCATATTTTAAGATACAAAAGTAAAACATGTTAAATTTAGGAGATCATTGTTTCAAAAAAAAAAATTAAGAGATCATATCAAAATTAAAAATTAAGATAAAGAATTAAAATATTTTTTTTCATATGTATTTAATATTTTAGAAAAATAAAACACCATATATAAAGGAAGTAAGAGAACTATAAAAATAATTAAGAGAATTAATAGTAAAATATTTTCTTGAATCCTTTATATAAAAAACAAATTATTAATTAAGTAGTTGTTATAATTATTAACATTACATGTAATTCAAGAGATAATTCTTCTAAAAAGTAAGTGGATTATATTATTAATAGGTGAATAAAAATATCTACTTAAATAATAAAAAGTGAATATTTCGTTAGTATGTCTTATAATACATAAAGATACAAAAGAAAAATTAACAATTAATATATCTTAAAATAATTTTTTTTTTAAGTGAAATAAAAAATGCACCTATTTATTTTAAAGATAAAAGGTTGGGAAGGAATATTAAAATAAAATTTAGAATTAATCTATACGTTTTGTACATGTGAAAGGTTTAATTAAATGCTTTTTATCCAATAAAAGCTTCTTACATCTTATCCTAGTAATTAGGTGTGGACTCCATGCATCCAAATTGAAAGCACGTGGATGACTACAAAGATGCCAACGTCGAAACTTCTTTTCAATCACCAAAGAGAAGACAATAGAGATCTCATATTTGCATCTGGGCATGTTTCTGTCTGCAATTCA
Source organism: Glycine tomentella (assembly GCA_007407185.1). Taxonomy (NCBI): domain Eukaryota; kingdom Viridiplantae; phylum Streptophyta; class Magnoliopsida; order Fabales; family Fabaceae; genus Glycine; species Glycine tomentella. Next base: position 257,954 of record PYAF01005793.1, read on the forward strand.
TTCACACTTGCAATTCCAATCTCTCGAAACTCTCTGACATGCAATTCTCAATCCAACAAAAGATTCTCATCATCACTGTTTCCCATAAGCAATTAATATATTAATTAATTAAAATATTGAAATTGGTGTACTTTCTTTCTCAAATATAATTAGATTTCCGATTATTTTATTTTTTTTCCCTTGGATTGGAGCTGGGGTTTCTTGTGGTGGGAGAAAAACCCTTATTCTCTGGTTTGGGAACATCTGGGTCTCAATTTAGTGGAATACCCTTCGTAGTTGGAAGTTAAATTTTGAAACTTTGGACGAAGATGGCAAATAGGAATGTGAGAATAACCAATTGGGTCCATAAGAAGATCACTGATCCCCTTCTCTCCATTATCAGAAGGTACTCTTCAAGCTTTTCGCTTTTTCCCCTCTCTTTCCCTGATCTACTATTCATTTGTTCTGAATCACTGCTACATGTGATTTGATCCATCTTTAATTTATTTATTTAAAAAAAAAAAAAAATTGGTTTTCCAATGCAATGGTTGTCTGTGATATATGATATAATTTGTTCTTCATTTTAATTACTCCCTCTCTAAAACAAATTAGGCCTGGAAATATAATATCCTGGGTATATCTTATTGAAAAAGAACAATTGTGAGTGGCCTCTTGTTGATGCTTGGCTATGTTTTTATACATGGTTGTTGTTTCTTTAAGTTAATTTTTTTTCTCTATCTTTTGCGAAGCCATGTGAGAATGTTTTGCTGAAAAATGAAATATCACATGCTTTATGGAACTGAAATTGTTGTCAAGATTAGCCTTTGGAAATCTTTGAATACAGCTGTAGTTTGATGATTTATGGTACTTTTTTTTCAGAGGAGCTGAACCAAACCAGTTGGCTTTCTCTACTGCTCTTGGTATTACATTGGGACTATTTCCTATATGTGGTATGTTGTAATTAACCCACCTGGAGTTATATTGTCATTTATGTTGGATTTGTTTATTATACCACTGACCACTCAAAATCATGCTTGTAACTAAGATCTTATTGCTTGCACGCATGGTGATTGAATAGGATAGCGTTTACAGATTTAAATGATTTTCCTGCTTATTTAAAATGCTATGTGTCACAATAGCGGAGTGGAAATCCTTCTCCCTGTTAAAATGAAGAATTGAAGGAACTGTGATTGGCATACTGTAATATAAATTTGGGGAGGCGGGGTGGGGGAATAAATGTAGAATGTTTCCATGTAGTATGTAGAATGTCTATTATATATTTGGTCCTAATTGCTGACAAGATAAATGGCTTTGGATTTGTGATTTGGCTAGTTTTTTTCTAACTCAGTAGGCATCTTAGAGGGGTGATGACATTCAATATGTTAGATATAGAGCCAACTAAAGAGAAACTTCATGCTGCACTAACTTTTGAATTAGTGAAAAATGAAAGTAGAAATGACCAACTTGGTCAGGGGCACGGAATATTTGAGTTTCGGTGCTGGATGTCAGCATATTTTCAATTGACAGATGGAGACTACATATTCTTTATTACAGACTGTTTTTTTTTCTTTCATAAATACCTTTTCTTAACAAGTACATTCAGGATTCTGATTAAGCAAAATAAAACAATTTTATATCATGTCATCCAGTATATATTGTCCCAGTGTATTAACCAAACAGAGGTTAAGATAATTTGATCAAATATAAAACTTAATAACCATTGATACTGACACCACATACACAACAAAGTTGTATCCACTACATTAAAAAGAATGTGCATAATTTCTTTCCAGTTTGATTAACATGGTTGAACATTACATTGGTTATCATAATATATAATAATTGTTAACATGGTAAAGGAGGATTTTTTAGAACAATTAATTCCGAATGATAAATATGTTGATAAATTGAAATTTGGTTGTTGCATAAAGTACTGGTTTCCTTTGTCATAATATTTTAAAGTGGTTTCCAACAGAAAAGGTAAATAGCTGTTCATCCAGGTTAATGACTGTGATAGGATTTCAGTTGGCTCCCTAATATGATTCATCTCTTTGCCATGAGTTTTGAACAATCAATTTTAAATTAATCAGTCCTTCCTTACAACCTCTAGAAACCACAGTTCAGTATTGGTAGCCATCTAGCATAAGTGTAGTGTCTCTCTCTAGTTTCCAAAACTATGTCTTTCCATTATCTCTAGAGATGCAACTCATGGAAAATGCAGATTTGACTAACATAATCCCAAAACTTTATGTGATTTAAAGATTGAGAAGCAACTGCATAATTAAGTATAAACTGATTCAACCTAGCAAATGCATCACAAAATGATCAAAAGAAGAAAAATATGCTGTTAATCAGATATCTGAGAAATTATAATGGCGTGAAATGTGGCCGTTCTTCTATAATTTGTTAGACATGCTAATGTTTTTCAAATAGGTGTCACTGTGTTCCTCTGCGGAATGGCTATTGCATTGCTTGGATCATTTTGCCATGCTCCAACTGTGATGCTTGCAAACTTTATTGCTACTCCAATAGAGTTGAGGTAATATACATTTCGTGCTGTCATCACATCTACTTTCCTTCTCGATGGTGAATCATTGTACTTTTATTTTTATAGTCATGTTACAATCAAGATATTTTATGAAAATATATTGTAAACAACTTCTTTATGACTTTAAATTTTGTTAGAAGGGTCTCTTTTATCTTACGTTAATTTCTTATGGAAAACAACTATTTTCAAATCTAATTGCATTCTAGGAGGACAAAGAGAGGTTCTTGTGATAAGTGAATCAAATGAAAAGATTGTCCAATTAGGAAAACCTAACAAAACTTAATGATAAACCTATTAAAAACGATTTTACTCTAGTTTTATTGAAAGTGTTGTTTTCTGTAGAGACCAACGGTGTTAATGAATCCATATAGCATCCTAGTGGAATATGGTCTAGTTGTTGCATCCTAAGAGATAAAAGTTACGAAAGGTTGGACTATTTATATGGTGTAAATCATGGTAATACAGAACCATGCTTTTATTTTCAGAGAAAGGGTTCCTAATAGGAAATTCACTTTGTATTAAAATTGTTCTGTAGAGAAGTAAATGTGTAGAGAGCCCTTAAAAACAATGAAAGTGTACAAATGTTCTTAATTATAATCCCCATTATGTTATGTGTTGGACACATAGGTTTTCTTTGTTAGATTTCAGCTTAAAACCAATTGGCACTCAGTAAAGTTGCTCAACAGATATTTAAGTTGTACCTTGAGAATTGAGGCACGCAACATGGGACTTCCTAACACTCATTCCCAGATCAATATTTTGTTTCATAGAGCGTGTTTGGAAACTCGTTGCTGATCCATGTTGAGGCAAGAAAACCACGTCAAAACATTAAAATGACGAAGAAGCAACAATATGTTGCTTCAATCCGGACTTGATGCAAATTTTTTTCAATCATGCACATAATTGATTTTGCTCTTGTTTGTACATTGATATTTGCTTCTATTTGGCATTTCAGTCTGGTTGTACCCTTTCTACGCTTTGGTGAGGTTATCTCTGGTGGATCTCATTTCCCTTTAACATCTGATGCTTTAAAGAAAGTTCTTACTGGCCAAGCTTCACGTGAAGTCTTATTAAGTGTTGCCCATGCAGTAGGTGCCATCATCCCATGATATTTTCTTGTAGATTTGTCTTAAATATAGAGATATCTACATGAAACAGACATTATTTATGTATATATAAGTGTTTTCTTATGAGCTTATTTGAATTAAGTATTAGATAGTTGTTATGCACAATGGAATTGACTTTCACCACTCAAGTCTTCTTTGTCATACAAACAGAAAATCTTTCTATGCTTTATTTACCTAGTAACACGGAAACCTTTTAAATTTCCCTTTGGGTGGGAAGGGTAGTTTCCTTGTATAGGATCTCACATTTTCTTATATCTTTAATTACTTCAAGTTTCTAATCCTTACTAGTGTCTTGCTGCTTGAATCACTTTGCTTATAGAAGTGTCCATGCTTGATGATGTCCTTTCCAAAATGTGTAATTATCGATTTTGAAAATTTCTTGTCTTTCAATCTTTTGCAGTTATTAGGGTGGCTGGTTGCATCACCATTTATATTGGGAACTCTATACATAGTTCTTTTACCATGCTTCAAAATTCTAGTTCATAATTTCTCAAGTGTTCCTTTAAGTCCAAAGAAGCCGCTCAATCCACACTCAGAAGTAAAGCTGAAGGTAAGGGATGTTTGACAAAGTAGCAACGATATCATAGTCTCAAAATTTGCTCACAGTGATCAGTCATTGATTCATATATTCTTGCGTGACACAAATTGTACATAATCAACAAAAACTTGTCCCTGTTTATAATGCTGAGATTGATGTATCCTATTTGTAAACTATGTATTTGTAAAGCATGCTATGTGATGTGATGTTATTGCAAAAAATAGTATAATGTTATTGGCCATGGGACATTTGAAGATCATAAGGAACATGGATATCAAATTTTTCAAATAGGCTAAATTATAAGTGCCAATAATGCAGCGATATTGGACAAATTTAAATAAATAGTTTGAAAAAAGGGATTGTTTTAAAAATATTTCGAAATTTGGGGCTGTTAAACACGTCTAATTTGGGCGTGTTTCACTTGGTTGTGACACATGTCATGCATGCGCAGTGTCGAACGAATTTCGAACCGTCATAACTTTTGATAGGAATGTCCGATTGAAGCGTATGATATGTCAAAATGCACGAAATTCAAAGGGGAAGGCCTGGGCAAATATCCAAAGGGGAGTTGGTCAACTATTTTTTTCAAAAAATGCCTCTAAGTGTTTCAAAATTACGATTTAGGATTCAATCAGTCAAAAATGTCCAAATAGTCTACTTTTTTAATTAATTAATTAGTTAATTTAATGATATTTTCTATTTTTTTAATTACTTCTCTTAATCTCAAGTGTTTTGATATAAAGTACATCTTGATCGGATATTTCTATCAAAAGTTATGATCGTTTAAAGGACATATCGTACGTCTAATTTGGGCCATGATCGTTTGAAGGACATATTGTATCCCTAATTTGGACTACTTTTTTGCAGACATTAAGATGTAAAAATAAAAACATCAACTTAAAAAATCATGGGTGAATTAAACATTATATGCATATTTAATTATATGCAGTAATGAATTTGAACAAATTAAATTGATTTTTGACTCAAATCTTAAAAAAAATTGAACCAAAATCAAAAACTCAAAAAGTGTATCTAGACACAAGTTATTTTTCATGAAAATTAATGCTTCGTAAAATTAAAATAGCTATCATTTTTATGAAACTCAATTATCAAAACAACAAAGTTAATAAAAAATTGGCCCAAATTAAGTAATGTTTTTTTGGTATATCTATTTACAAAAATTATACTGTAAACTTTTAAACGATTTCAGTTTTAAAAAAAATAAAAAATCACAATATTATGGTTGCAATACATTTAAAAAAAATCACAATATTCTGTAAAAAAGTGCTAGAGATCGAATTAGAGACTAAATTAGCGACGGATTTTTAAAAAACCTCAACATTTAGTAAAAAAGTGTTAGCAACCGAATTAACAACGGACTGGAACACGCCCAAATTGGGCGTGTTTGACAATCCCAAATTTCGAAATATTTTTAAAACAACCCCTTTTTTCAAAATATTTATTTAATTTGTAATATTTATTTAAATTTATCGTCGATATTGTGTTGCTTTCATCCATATCTGGCATAACGTTCTTAGAATCTAAGCAGGATGCTTTATTGATGTTCCACACAATCACTATTTTTTCGTGGAGGTTCTCCTTCATCTCCATCAACTATTTTCCAAAAGCTGCACGTTGAGAAAAATAGCTTATCAAATAAGAAAGAAAGAAAAAACATAATTTTTCAGATTATTTTTTTAAAAAAAATATTGATCAATCAGGTTAAAATTTGAGAAGTGATTTCTTATATTAAAAATTGCTATTCTCGCAAATTAAGCTCAAACAAACTATTATTTTACAGTCGGCAAAAAAACGTAAATAATACTTTTTTAATAAAAAAATTACGAATTTAGGGTTGTTTGGAAACATATTACAAATCTGGGGCAGGGAGACACGCCCAATTTGGGCATGTTATCCCCTTAAGTCACGCCTAAATGGGACGTGACTAAATCCATCTCTAATTCGGCCGCTAACAATTTTTAAGATAAAATATTGTGATTTTTTTATTTTTTATGTTTGCGACCACAGTATTCCATCGCAAAAACTGTTAGTGACTGAAATAAAGATCAAAATTAGCGTGTTTTAATTTTTGACGTAAAATATCATTTAATATTATTTATTGTTATTTTTATCTAATTTTAAAGTATTTTTAGACCGATCTTCATCATAGATATGATCTTCTTTACTTTTTTTAATATTATATTATTTTATTTAATATAATTTCTAAATTTTTATATGATTTTTTAATATTTTTGGATTTTTTATATAACTAATTTTTAATATAATATTTTATTTAATAAAAAATTTCAATTGTAAATAATTTCTTAATATAGAAAGAATTTTAAATAAAATATTATATTTTGATACTTCTCATTTTTTATATTTGGACTACCCTATTAAACACATTATCCTCATCTCTCTCATCATCTCTTTCATCCTCTCATAATTTGATAATTCTCTTTCAAAAAAAGTAAAAGTCAATCCCCATTTTCTCTTTTTTGCCAGTCAAACGCACATAGTCGATTAACTCGTCATCGAAGCTACACCGAAACTCAGGCTTTTCGTCAATCAGTGACTCAATTGTAAAAAATTATTGTGGTTAAAACATAAATAATAGCATTAAACTAACTAATTAAATAATTAAAAATTAGAAAATAAGGAAATTTTTGGATGATTGAAGATTAAATCCTAATTTTGAGGTACTTAGAGACATTTTTTGGAAAAAATAGTCGACCAAATCCCCTTCGAAAATTTCCTTAGGCCTTTTCCTCAATTTCGAGCGTTTTGACATAAACTACTCCTCAATCGAACATTTCTATCAAAAATTATGATCATTCGAAGTTTATACACACACCGCTTCATGGATGCGTAACACGTGTCGCCACGGGAAGAAACACGCCTAATTTGGGCGTGATCCCAGGGGGTAGCACGCCTAAATTGGACGTGACTAATTATCCCATATTTGTAATATGTTTTCAATCCGCCCCAAATTCATAATTTTTTTATTAAAAAAGTATTATTTACATTTTTTGCCTACATTGTTAGATTCTCTCACCTACACAGGGTTCGGTTTTTTAATTTTTTTTTTTTTGTAAAAAAAAAGAGATTTTATTTTATTTTATTTTATTCTGTTAAATTAAACTAGTACAACGCTTTGAAAGATGTTAAAGCAAAATACATATTTTTAAAAATGTTTTTTTTTTCAGAAACAGTTCTTTTAGTATTTCTCAATGTTATTTTAATATAACAATTTTACTTACCTGTATAATGTGTTTTGAATAATTTTACACTATATTGTTCTTACAAATATATATATAAAAAAAAGACAGATATATAGTTAGATCTATTAACTTGAGTTTTTAACATTCACTTAAAAATTCATAAAAAAAGGATAAATTATAATTTTAATTCCCAAACTTTTTGCTTTTATAATTTGGGAAATTTAACTTTTCGAAGACTTTCGTCCTTTAATTTTTTTTCCATTCAATATTTTCACCGTTCTGTCCAAATCTTTTATTAACTGCTTATTGATGCTATTTATATTAATATTTTATTTTTATTATGTTTTTAACATTAAAAAAAAAAAAAAAAAAAAACCATATCCTGCAATGAACGAGAGTGAACATAAATGAATTCTCTGTCCTTCCTTCATCTATGAGAGTGTAGCATTATTTTGTTTTCTTCAAATTATGCCAGAAATTAAAAAAATGAAAAAAAGTAATTTTGAGTTCAAGAAGGAAGAACACCCCTCTCTCTCTCCCTCCCTCATTTCATTTGAATTTTTTCTGTAACTTTCCATCAAACCCAACAAACCCGCGACGCCAAAGTAATTGTCAACTGGAATTCATTGCAAATCTTCTACGAGGACCTGCCTCGGCTCATGTTGTTGCCGAAGTGGAACCTGTACGACTCTATGATGTGCTCTTCCTACACTGTCACCAGGTTCATGACGTGGACCGCTGAATGTGGGAGAGAAAAAGTCAAAAAGGGGTTTCAACGGCGGAACCAACTCGCAGTAGCGTCAGCCACTTCCACCGTCGTTGTCTCCGGCACCGTCTAGATCTCCCATGGCGGCTAGATCTTTGGCCACGACTCAATGCCGACTCATTTGTATCGCCACCAATGTCCCCGGTCATGCTGCTTTGGGAAGGGCTCGTACATACGAAACCAGAACTGAAATTTTTGTCAACAGTGTAGCGGTGTTGGTGTCGGCGTCGGGCATTGCAGATCTGAAACTAGATCTTTTCATGTTGGGCGACTTCTTCGCGTGTTGTTGTCGTAAATCTGAAACCAGATCTGAAATTTGTGACGCTGAATGCAGTGGCTTTGCTTTGGGGGTGTGGGGAATGGTGGGTTGCGATTTGAGGTTGAGATGGTGATTGAGAGGAGAAGAGTGTGGAGCTTCGTGTGAGAACGAGAATGAGTGGTTCTAATGTGCTGTCTGGAATGGATTGGGGCATTACGTATGGGTCTATTGTAGATGAATCAACAATTTAACTTTTTTAGGTTACAGTATTTTGCCACAGCTTAGAGCAACTCCAATGCAGGTGCTTGGAGAGTTTCTTAACGGGAAGAACCCGTAGCTTAAAAAAAATTAGCGTTGGAGCAATCCTACGTGGCGGAACCGAAGGTTGAAGAAAGAGGAACGGTTCCTTATATAAGGAACGCATCTTACACAATAAAAATTCAACCACCACAAGAAAATAAAGAGGAAAAGTAAACTACCTTGGTCGAGGAAGATGAGGACACCAACGGCGACGGCGATGGCGACGGCGATTTCGTCCACAGCGGCGGCGGCTATGGGGCGAGGCGAGGTAGCACGAGGCAAAGGTGTTGGCGGAGAGGCCGTGGTCGAGGTCGAAGAGGACCATAGCCAGGCCGTGCGTAGTCGGAAGGGAGGGAAAGGTTGGAGAGGGCGATGCAGGCGGAAGGGAGAAGGGCGCGGAAGGGAGAAGAGAGGGCGGAAGGGAGAAGAGATGGGGCGGAAGGGAGGATGTGGAGAAGGGAGGCCGTGGGAGATAAAGGGAGAAGAGAGTGGAAGGAAGAAAAGGGGTCGGAAGGGAGAAGAGAGGAGGCGGAAGGGAGGGAGGCCGCGGGAGATAAAGGGAGAAGAGAGGATGTGGGGAGAAGCTTCTGGACAGAGGAAGAGTTGCAGAGTAAATTGAAAAGGGAAAGGGATTAGGGAAAGGTAGATAAAGAAACACGTGGTAAATGGGAAAAAATGATGGGAGAAGCTACTGTCTTGGTAGAAAATATTCACAATGAAAAGAAAAAAATATTAGAAAATAATGAATGAAAATATAAAAATAACCGTTGAAGCCTTAATGGTATAAAACAAAAAATATTAAAAAAATCTGAAAGCATATGAAAATATAAAAATAACCGTTGAAGCCTTAACGGTATAAAAAAAAATCTGAAAGCATATGTAACGGTATAATTTATATCCATTGTAAAGAAAGTGACCGTTGATGAAAGTTTGGGTATAAATTTAGGTGATGTGTTGTGTTTCTTCACACAAAATTGATACTTGCAATTTTTATTGTTCCTATCCATCCTCAATCATTTTTCTTTTCTTTGAAATGGATCCCAATCAGTATAATTATCAAAGTGGTTACAATTTTTTGCAAAATCAACCATCTCCTACTAACGAAAATTCTACAAATCCACCACATCCACCGCCATACTTTATGTATCCTCAACCACCCTCTACCAGTGAAAATTCGCAAAATCCACCTCAGTATATGATGTATCCACCACCCCCACACATGTGGTATATGCATCCTCCGTCTAATGTAGAGTCACCTATCGGTCAAAATCCACAATTTTGTAGTCAACCATCACTCCCCATTAATCCAAACACGTGTTATAGGCCTTCTCTATCCAATATTTCACCACCTGTCAACGAATTTGAATCTACAATCGATGTAGACAATATTCAACGGGATGAGGGCGATCACAATGATAGAGGAAAAAAATCACGTACAGCATTCTCGGTGGCAGAAGATGTGATTCTCGTCCGGTCATGGCTCAATGTGTCAAAGGATTCAATAATCGGTGTCGACCAAACATCGAAGCAATATTGGGCAAGGATTAAAAATGCGTACAACAATGACGATGTGCGTGAAAGCGGGTTATTTTGTGAAAGAAGCTCGACACAATTGAAATCTCGATGGAATAGGATCCACCCAGCAGTACAAAAGTTTAATGGGTGCTACAAACAAGCAGATAGGAAATGGAGAAGTGGAAGTTTAGAAAAGGATTGTATGGCTAATGCTCACTTGATTTACTCCCAGGATACAGGTAAAAAATTTGAGGTGGAGCATGCTTGGTTGTTGTTGAAAGATCAGCCAAAATTCGATGCAGAATTTATGTCAAATTCTTCAAAAAGAACAAAGGTTTCTGCAAGTGGAAATTACTCGTCATCTTCTAACACCGAGACACCAATTGAAGTTGAAGAATATGATGAGCCATCGCCAGTGTCTCGCCCAATGGGACAAAAAGCAGCAAAAAGAAAGAGCAAAGGCAAAGAAGCTTCTAGCAATATCGATTTATCTGGTATAGAAAGTGTAATGAGTGAGAAGAATGCAAACACATTAAAACTCATTCAGTTAAAGGAGGAATAAGAAAGACGTATGCAGCATGAAATCCTCATGAAGGATACATCCAACATGTCAGATAAACAACGCGAAGACCACGAAAAGTATTGTGACCATATTAGGAAGAAGCTGTTTAATTAAAGTTTAGTCCATATGTTCGAATTAGTTGTTATTCAGTTACTTTGTATGCAGTTATTAACAATGTAGGTCCTTGTTGTATGTTATATTGAAAGTTTTATTTTATGAAATAAGTTGTTAAAAACTAGCCGTTGGAAACTAGCCGTTAGAAACTAGCCGTTGGAAACTAGCCGTTGAAAACTAGCCGTTGGAAACTAGCCGTTGAAAATCTAGCCGTTGGAAACTAGCCGTTAGAAAACTAGCCGTTATAAAACTAGCCGTTGGAAACTAGCCGTTATAAAACTAGCCGTTGGAAACTAGCCGTTATAAAACTAGCCGTTGGAAATGAAGCTATATAAATGTCTAATATTTCATCATTTTTACATGTTCGAATTAGTTGTACGCAATATATCTCTCTCATTTCAAACACTTCAGATACCATATAATGGATCCAAACAGTGATTTAGATCAAGTTCTAGATCAAGTGATAAATGAGGAATTGGAAGACAACACTGACAAAGAATTCATTAGGTTGATACTTCAGAGCCAACAACAACTACATGGCAATACCGCCGGGCGTAGGCAAAGAAGAATGGTACATCGAAATCGTGAAGAAGGTCATGATCTATTGTTCAATGACTACTTCTCAGTAACTCCTGTGTACACAAAGATTCAGTTCCGACGAAGATTTCGTATGCGAAGGCATGTGTTTCTTCGTATTGTAGATGGGCTCAGCAATCATGATGAGTACTTTCAAGCGAGGTTCGATGCACTGGGTCGAAGAGGACTATCTCCATTACAAAAGTGCACAGCTGCACTTCGTATTTAGGCTTATGGCTCACCTGCTGACAGCGTGGACGAATATGTTCGAATTGGTGAAACAACTGCGGTGGAATGCTTGGAGCGATTTGTATCAGGCATCTGCACCATATTTGGGAATCAGTACTTGAGGAGACCAAGTAACGAAGACACCGAACGACTACTACAACTGGAAGCGACACGCGGATTCCCAGGTATGTTAGGTTCTATTGATTGTATGCCCTGGGAATGGAAAAATTGTCCTGTTGCATGGAAAGGTCAATTTTGTCGAGGTGATCATCACAACCCAACAATCATTCTTGAAGCCGTTGCATCACAAGACTTGTGGATTTGGCATGCATTTTTTGGTACAGCGGGTTCAAATAATGATATTACTGTGTTAAATGGATCTAATGTGTTTGATGAAGTTTTGTCGGCACGTGCTCCCGCAGTGCAATACACAGTGAATAGAACCCAATATAATATGGGATACTATTTAGCCGATGGTATTTATCCAGACTATGCTACATTTGTGAAGACCATCTCAATGCCACAAGGAGAAAAGCGAAAATTATTTGCTCAACGGCAAG
>PYAF01005793.1:278128-297414 GCA_007407185.1 Glycine tomentella
AATTTTTAAACAGTGGTACGGCTAATAGTAACTCCCCACTAACATACTCTCATTATGATCACAGGAGATATGGCGGCCTACACATATATATTTGTCCGTGTATATAAATAGTGGCAAAATAGAACTAGAAAATTCATAAAATCGCATACTGTAGCACAACCCACTACTAAAGAACAATTGGTTCACCACCACAACAGAATAACAAATGGGCAACACATAAGCATTGCCTCATCTCAATTTTCTTTACATAATATTAAGTGTTTTTGCACCTCAGAAAATTCATCTTGAATTATAAAAGTCATTTAGTTGAAGATATTGGAATAAATTGTTTGCACTAATTCAGTTAACTAACTCTATCCCTGTCAAAGGAAGCCCGGCATGAAGTTGAAGAACGACATCACCAACAGCCTGCAGTAGAACAACAGGCAAGAAAAATACCAGATTTCACAACGAGTTTCTTTGCCCACTCTTTTCTTTTAATCAAGAATTCAATAAATTTAACAGTAGCAAATGATTAAGAAAAAAAAAAAGTACAAAAGCAATTTAAGCATAGGGAAAATGACTTTTTATGGATCCAGATACTTCCAGAAGAAGGGCAAATGTGAAATAGCCACACGCACCTTAGCCATGGATCTATAAGAATGCTCTGTAACGCCTGCTACATGAGGAGTCATGATAACATTCTTAAATTTAAATATCTGATCATCAGGGTTAAATGGCTCAGTCCAAGCAACATCAGTGCCTAACCCTCCTAAATGACCTGATTCAAGGTGGTCGATCACAGCCTCATAGTCTACAAGACCACCTCTAGCAACATTCACCAGAAGGCCACCCTGAAATATACAATTGTATAATCACAGAAATTCATCAAAATTAAAACTAACAAGCAAATTAAGCCAAAAGATATTTACATTAATGTTATATGTGTCTTGTTTTTCTGTTTTTAAAGTACAAATGATGTGGCGTTAGCAGGAAAACTCAATAATAGAATTGCAATGACTTCACATCTGTGTCAGAGACAAAAAAGAAAATGGTAAGAACAGCCAGCAAAAAGCACTCGTCATAAGTGATAGGTCCCTTCCCAAAACTGATCAGGATCTGCAATAATCTCTTCCATTATTTAAGCCTATATGAAATAATTATTTACTTTTTCAACCATATCTTCCACTTGTGCATCCTCTCAAGATAGCATTCATTGCCCTTCTCTCAGTCTAAAGATTCTTCTGTTACAATCTACATCAAACAATCCCTGACTATCCTCTTTACATTATAACAGAAACCGACAAGCACAATTGATTGTTATGTGCTTCTTGTTGGATTAACATGTTGATTCTGTGCTGACTAGTCTCAAAATTTTGACATGTTTTGGTAAATTGACACTGAAGAAGTCTGTTCTCATCTCCTTTGTGTTTCTTACGAGCTTTCTAAATCCACCCTTAATGGCTTCAACTAAAACATCTACTTTGGTGAGTTCCATTTTCAGGGCAGATAGTTCTCAAAGTACTAACGCATGAATCATTAAACAATCAACACAATCAAAACAGGTACTTGCAATAATCTTATATTATTATTACGTGTGCAAATATGTTAGCATCCATTGCCATTTGCATAAGACCTACTATTATATTGCATACTATTGTTATGGAATTCAAAAAAAGTATAAGACCATTTATAATTTACCAAAATTTTTATAAGAAAGTTAGCAACTCATAAAGAGAATAATAATTTCCTCAAAAATGATAAGCAAACTCTCATTTTAGTCTTTGAAATTGTAAGTATGGGTCACTTTAGTTCTTGACTTTACAAAATCCTCACTTCAGTGCCTAACTATGCAAAGAGACATTCATTAACGTTCTTTACTTTAGTTTCCATTAAGTGTCAGGGATTAGAATGGGGGTTTACTTAAAAGATCATTAAAGAGAGAAATAGACAAAGAAGGAACAAAGGATTATTGCAGAATTCAGATCACAAGGAAAGGTATCTCCTTCCATGGGTCACCTCTTCCAACTGAGCAATAGCTCAGTTACAATCTCAACTCTCTGTATAGTTTCCCTCTTATTTATCTACCTAACTCAATTGATTAACCGGATTCCTAGATAACTTAGGACTGGGCCCCCACTAACCACCCATCTCTCCTTGGAATCTTTATGCCTACAAGAATATACCTTCCAAGATCTGTTTGCATTCTGCTGGGACCTAACAGAGCATGATCTCCATGATAAGCACTTTTAATCCAACAGTGGCTTACATTTTTTTTTATCAGCAAAGATAATTATATATATATATATATATATATATATATATATATATATATAGAGAGAGAGAGAGAGAGAGAGAGAGAGAGAGAGATGAAACACAGTACAAGGAGTACTGCTAAAAATACATCGTAACAGAAACAAGAACAGAACAGAGGAGGCTTAAGATACGAGAGACATGAGATAAGCCAACAAAGTTCTGACTTTTTGCTAGGTCGAAACGAAAAAATACATGCTAAACCCTCCCCTGAAAACCAAAACTATCCCTCATATTACTCGACCAGTAATGAAAAGGGATATCAAATCCTAACTCCAGGTTTTTGAGCCAGGACCAGCAGAAAAACATGGTGTCCTCCAACAGCTTCTGGCCATTAAAAACATCATTATGGAAGACAGTCCTATTCCTATGGTGCCAAATACACCAAGTCAAAGCAATCCACCAAATTTGCCACCTATGCAGCCTGATACCACTTAGATGAAAGAAAGAGTGTTGTCGAAAATGTTCTTTCGGGACAGTCGAATAGACCCCAACAATGTTTACCCATGACCTTGATTCCCAACAGTGGCTTACATGAAAAGTTCATTCTATCATAATCCATAAATTATTCAATAATGTCAATTTGAAAATATTTCATACTGAGGTATCAATGATTCTTGCCCAATATATACCAAAAATATTATGACATTTACACATGTTCTAACTCTTAATATCTTGTACATGCATTATGATTTATGAGCCTATCTTCCATGAAAAGATAAATAAGTAAATCAGAGAAGTTCATCAGAGATGGTAAACAAACCTTTTTCATAGAAGATATAAACTTATTGTTTATTATACCAACCTGGAAAAAATCATATCAAAGTCAACAATCACATAAAGAAAAAAAGTCCATACATATTATGCTTAGTTCACAGAATGCATTTTAAAAAAATAAAATAAAAAAAGAACTACATCTCATTAAAGCTTTTAAGCACGAACAGATTCATCCTATTAATGAACTTAGATTCTGCATCATTATATTGATTACTGCTAAGGAAAAAGAAATAAGACTTTCTAAAAAAAATACAAATATCTAAACCAAAAAAGGGAGAATACAGATAGGATAAAAAATATACAAATAAATGTTTGTTAGTTTACCCATTTGTCAACATCTGTATCAGCATCTACCATTATTTTAAAACCGTAAGTTTTCACAGATCTCATAAACTCACAGTCAAAATCAAATGGGGAACCAAAGCAGCTAAAAGTAACAGAAAGAATGGAAGTTCACCAAAAATAATTAAATGAAGGATTATAAAAGGCCCAACCGTTTCTCTGTTTAATGTTAGGCAGCAAACGACAATGTCAGCCTTCCTTGCAAAGTCATATATATCTTCATGACTACCCTTCACTTCAACAAGATCATCAGCATCATCTTCAACCAATAATAAAGAACACGTTAAGAACTCAAAGAAAAATTAGGCTTGTTTACAAGTTATAGTCCACAACAACTGGGGAGGAAAATACTTCTGCTTAATTTGCTAGCATGTTGTGCATATGAATCCCAGCTCCGCTTTGTAGCAATAACTTTTACACCAAATGGTTGCAATCGCTTTGCTAAATCCATTCCAATGTTCCCAAAGCCCAAAATGAATATCTACATTATTGTTAAAAAATAATTTTCCATAAACAATATATTTAATTATTGCAAACACATCCACGTGTAAAAATTACACTTTGTCACCTCTATTTATGTGTATACAAAAACAGATGTAAAGGGAGAAAATATACTCTCTTCATGGTTTTTTTACCCTTATACTGTTTAACATAACTTGATCACCTCTATTTATGTGTAGTGCAAAAACATTTGGCTATGAAACTGTGTATGACTATGGATAATGAAAAGGTATCATTCCTTATGTGTGTGTGTGTGTGTGTGTTTTTTTTTGGGGGGGGTGTCTAGGAAGGACTCTGACTAGTTACACCTAAACTGAAGTTTAACAAAATGAAACTTAATATCAATTTTTTTGACTCCCAGAAAAGAAAAAAGAAGCTATCTAAATACATGTTATCCATAATAGTTTTTTAAGCCCCCAGGCCACATGTCAAATATATTTCACGAATAGGCTAAGATCCACTTTTATTGAGGTATGCAACAATCCTTGTGCATCTAACCATTACGAAAACAATGACCCGTGACATAGGGAACAAGAATAAAAAGGGGTGAGGAGTGCAGAATTTATTTGTTTCCCAAGAAGAATCAATATACTCACAGTTTTCCCAAGTAAAGTTTCGGTAATTGGCTCTCCAAGCTTCTTCTGTTGTATGGAAACTTGCAGTTCATTCTGCATGAAAATTATTTTTTTTGTTCAAAAATTGAACAGCATTCATTGTTAATATTTGGATGTAAAATTCACACTGTACATAAACTAAGCAAGTTGAAACAAATGCACAAAAATCCAAAGCACAGTATGTTTATGTAATCAGGTGCAGAAATGAGTAACAGAAAAGAGAAGAGAAATAGGCAGAGTTTGATATCATTCAACCTACTTTAAACTATAGGCCCCACCCATGAGTGACACAAAGAAAATTCACAATGATCAATGAAGATTACAAGAAGCCACCAATTGCTCAACCCTAGCTAATCCAATAAAGTATAGTTTTCCCATACCTAGGCTTGAGGATATGATATATAATGTTATAAAGGCCTGGTTGTTTTTACAGACTTTCTTTTTAAGGTAAAAAAATGATTTTACATATTGACCGGCATAGTTGGATTAAGCTTCAGTGATGAGTGAAAAAGCTGCATTTAAAACTAAAGATGGTTTGTATGTGTGTTAGTTATGCCCTTTGGTCTGTTTAATGCTCCTGTTTTGTCATGCAGGTCATGACATGTCTCTTGTGCCCCTTTCTAGTAGTTTATTTTGATGATATGATATCTTGACTTATAGTAAGTGTGCAGTAGAAAACAGATTGAAATCACATATCCCATTTACTTTGGACAAGTGATTTGAGATCAGAACACTAAAGCATCTCCATCACAAAAGCATAACCAAAGCACATATTCTTAAGCCTCATTAACCTAGGTGTTATGCCAAGGTTATTTTTTCTTCTTAATTTTACTGAGTTTTTTTAATTTTTCTATTGCTGTTTCACATGCCTTAAAGGCACACCATGACAAGAGACAACTGGAAATTTATTAAAAAAACTATGGACTCGCCATAAAATTTTAGTTTAGAAAAATAATAGGAAAAACCTTCATAATTTGCAAACCAAAATTTGGGAAAGAAATTGGGTACATTAGTCTAAATAACACAAAGAAAACCAAATCCTATTGCACCCTCAGTATATGAAGTGTGAGTTTTCGAAGGTTAAAGATGGTGATTAAGACACAATGCATCTACTTGGTCAAGAGGTACCCAAGAAAGATGTTTTTAGATATTTGGGATCAATGTTGCAAAAAGGTGGTGAGATCGATGAGGATGTAAGTCATAGAATTAGAGCAGGGTGGATGAAATGGCGGAGTGCATTGGAGTTTTTGTGCGACCGCAAGATTCCCCTTAAACTAAAAGGAAATTTCTATAGAACAGCTGTTAGATCAGCAATGCTATATGGAGCGGAATGCTGGCCAGCACATAGGCAACATGAGCATTAAATAGGGGTAGCAGAAATGAAGATGTTAAGGTAGATGTGTGGATATACAAAGATGGATAAGATAAGAAATGAGGATATTCGACGAAAGGTATCAGTGGTACTAGTATGTGAAAAGATGATGGAGCATATATTGAGATGGTTTGGACACGTTATGATACGGCCACTGGATGCTCCTGTAAGAACAAGAGTTTGTTACCAAGACTAGACACAAAGAGAGGTAAAGGTCGACCGAAACTTACCTGGGGAAAGGTAGTTAAACAAGACCTAATGGAGTGGGATATAGATTGGCAGACGGTATGTCTTAGGACGGAGTGGAGAAAAGCTATAAGCTTGGTGGAGGGTTAAACCCATTAGTAATTCTATGTTCCAGTCGTTCCCTTGTTTAGTTTTTTTCCTCTTCTTTTCTCCTTTCTTCCTTTCACCATTATTTTATTTTAGCTTTTTTTTTTCTCTCTTTTGTCCTATTTTCGATTTATCATTGGGTTCATCTACCATCGACCCCAATTAACTTGGGTTAAAGGTGTTGTTGATGATGTTGATGATGATTAATTGATGGTTACTTTATCCTCTAAATCAACAAAACAATTTACAACTTTACAAAAGAAGGAAAAGTGGAAAACTATATTAAATAAACCTATAGTAAACCCTCAATTTGGTCCTTGAACAATCATAATGTCACCTCACCATACCAGTCCTCTAAGGATTTTGATTTTGTCACCAAACAAGTCTCTGAAAGATAAAAATAGAAGCCAATATGGCTTGTTAATCACTAAGTTGACCCATTAAATGACTTGCAGATTTCCACATGACCATCATACTAGCTCATACATGGATATGAGAGGGAAACAGCAGGAATGCAATAAACAAAGACAACTAGAAGAAAATAAGTGGAGATAATTTGTGAAGAGAATGATCAATGATTGCCAGAGGTTCTATGAAATCTATGAAATCTAAGGCTTTGAAGTGTGAGAGATTACTTTGAACCCCAACTACAGAGCACCATGTAATTATATGAAGAACTGTTTTGTATTTTATTACTTGAATTAAGAAACCCTAGAATAAGTTAGTCCCTACCCCACCCCACTTGTGAAGTGGGTAATTTATAGAAACCTCTTGCCACCTCATTTAGATGTGTCACTTCATTTAGAAATAAGGGACATTTTGTATATCAAATTGAAGATATCATACTTGCTTACGGAGGAGACCCAGCATTAGATATATGGCCATTTCAGCACATGAAGCTGAATTCCCTGTAACATCACTTGGGATCCTAGCAACTTTGATTCCATGCTTTGTTGCAGCATCAATATCAACACCTTGGAAGAAAATTCATAATTTATCAATTTATAATTGATGAGAAAAGAAAAAATTAAAATGCAAAATTACTTCAATAATAAATATGGAAATAATGAAGCATCCTGAAATTCCACACTAAAGCTCAGGTGACAGTAATCATAGTACCTTCCAGCCCAACACCATACTGCATTATAAGCTGCATCTGAACTGCACGAGAAATTATTTCTGAATCTAGCCTCATGTTTTTTACTATGCAGACATGATAGTTAGCAATATCCTTTGGCACATCTTCTATAGGGAGAACATCAACCTACAAATGCAATAGGCAGCTTATTAATCTAAACTAAAATTAATGGGAACATTTTGCTCACTGTAATACAAAGATTGTATAATGTAAAGCCAGTACTAGCTAGAAATTGTATTAGCAGTTAACTTAAACCACAAGTAACTTCACCGAGAAGAGTTAGAATTATATAAAATAGATAGTGTAAAAACACAAGCACAAGTTTTGAGAAAATAGAATGCTAAGGAGGCACTTGTTTATTCTACAAAGCCAAAGTCAAAGTCAAAGTACAAGGATACTAACCCCCAAAACACACGCACAAAGTAATAACTCCAAATGTTCTTAGAAAGCTAAGTCACCAAAAATTAATCTGCTACCCATTGCTCTTAGAAAGGAAATTAATCAATGTACTCTCCATCCTATCTCAATTTGTTTTATAATGTCCTGTCTTCAAGATGACATGCTTTTACCTCTAAAGCTCTAACCTTGATAGTACAAAAACTTCAAGACTATTCCAGAGGTCTTGAATATTCCTAAATGGAGAGAGACAATAACGGAAGAGATGAGAGCCTTGGAAAAGAATGAAACTTGGAGGTGACAGATCTACCAAGATGGAAGAGACCTGTTGGCTGCAAATGGGTTTTCAACTTGAAATACAAAGCTAGTGGGAATTGCATGCCATAGTAGAATTGGCAATTAAATTCTACTGTGACAAAAATAAAAAAGCAATCAATATTTGTCTCAATCCTTGTTTATCAAAAAAAATGTCTCAATCCAGCTCAGCCTGACTTGACCAAGCACATAGAAATGGAAGGACATTCCATCAGCAAACAACAGTACAAACATTTTCACCAAAGACAAGGAGCTATCTCAAACAAACTTGAATAATTTAATTTGCAAATTGGATATGAAGAGCATGTAGTATTGATTCCATTTTACCTTGATATGTGAATGATTTTGCAAATACTCAATTGTATATTCATGAGAAGCAGGGAAACGGGGTCCACAAAACAAAACATGGGTGATTTGTTTCTCAGCATCCTTCACCGAGTTCCCATTACTCTCCATGAGACCTGCCCTACAACATTGAAAAAATAACGAATTTAATTAGAAGCAAGAATGAAAAACAATGAAACTCAAACACTGCAACAGAGTCATTTCCAACAGGGCATTCATGCTAGTAAATTTGATTCCAAAACCCTTGGATGAATTTCAGTTTCAATTTCAATGATGATTATGTGTGGTGTGTGGGTAAATTGAGATTTCAGTAAGGAAGAAGAAAGAGAAAGAAAAATGACGAGGATGAGTTTGAAGAACGTACGTACCAATGAAGGTTTTTGGAGCGATGACGATGAAGATGATCCCACCACTGTTTCTGTTTCTGTGTGGGCTGTCGTGCCAAGCTCAATCTCCTGCTGCACGTGCCACCGAACACATGCAGCCCCCTCAACATACTACTATCTAGGATCAATTAATTATACTATGTTTATTTATTTATATGGTTGTGGTTATGATAATTAATTGGTAAGAGTGAGTCATATTAAATTCGATTTTTTTAATAAAATTTTGATGTCAAATCTTGTAAATTAAAAAAAAAACATGATTAAGAAGAAAAAGAATTATCAAAGGTGAGCCGTCAAATTTTTATTAAAAATTAATCATAATAAAAATTGATAAATATTTCATATTAATAATGTAATTAAAAAAATATATGACGATGGCTAACTAATTTTTCAGACTTGTGATTTACATATAAGCTCACCTCACAGTTATTTTCCATTGTATAATTGGTATGCATAACTAATTTTTAACCTTCAGACTTTGTGATTTACATACAAGCTCACCTCACAACTATTTTCCATTATATAATTGGTATGCATAACTAATTTTTAACCTTCAGACTTTGTGATTTACATACAAGCTCACCTCACAACTATTTTCCATTATATAATTGGTATGCATGAAATTAACTACCGTTGAATTTCTTTTAATCCATCTTCGAATTATAAGCTAGGGAATTTACACTACATAACATCCTTTTCATTTTCAATTCTCTTGTTGACACGAACTCAAAACAAGACCATCTTGATCTTTAAATGTCATAATCACGAAATATAGTTACTGTAATAAAAACTAAAACATAGTTAATTCATGTTTTTATCTCATGTTAAAATATTAAAATGTATAAAGAATTTTTAAAATAAATTTTAACTATTGTAAAAAGTAGAAGTGTTTGGAAATTGTAATTAAAAAACAGTAAAGCTTAACAACTTTACTCTTACATAATATTTATTTTTTAATCTGATAAATTATTGCAATAGGTAGATAGGAACTTGCTAGTCTGTCCTAGAATTTATCCTTACGTCTTTGAATGCATATCTCAGTAGTTCTATACAGATAAACGATATCAAAATGGAAAATCCCATGACATACAAATAGTCGAATATTATACAATTATAGATGATGTTCAATAAAGGCTCTTTCTGTGACATCCTTACGTCATTGACCATTAGATTTTTTACATGCAAATTATATATTTAGCACCCATGTTTGTACACATTAATCGGCATATCCAAAACTTATGGTAAACAAAGAAAAATGCTTACCGCATGGGAAGGATACTAGTAATTACTATTATAAATAAATAACTTGTCACTATATTAACAATTTTCCATTTCTGGCTTGAGAGCAGAATAAATGTCTAGCTCATCTAACATACATCAATGAACTCAAGTGCAAATTATTTTTCAAGTAAAAAAAAAAAAAAAAAAAATTAAAGGATGCATCATCGGGATAAAATAACTTTGCCCCAAGAAATGAAATCAGTAAATGTAGTATATGATATAAAGGTTCAATTATACAAATCCCAGAAAAGGCAATCATGACAAAAACTAGATGAGAGCTTGGATGCCTTGCTGTTGCATCTCTCTGAGTCTCCACATTAGGTAAATACCATCTTCTCCACGATCTTCTTGGTCCATTTGTTGTAATGCCCAAAAATAGAATACAGTGTGGATTGTATCCTAGCAAAGAAAAAAAATCATAGTTAAAACCAGACAAGCAAGGTTGCATTCACTTCATGAAAATGGTATTATTACACACGTCTCAGACTATGTTGTACATTAACTTGTATATTGACCACACTATAAATATACTACTCAAATTGGGACTACAAAAAACATGAACAAAAATCCAAGCTGAATCCCCAGATAAGAGAGCAGGGAGCATTGAGACATGATAAGAACCAGAAGGGGTGTAATTATTAAGCCACTTGCATGTCTCTCTTTACAGAACAAACCATTTTATACATAGTGCATCTAGGAAACCGAGCATTTCCACACAGTATATATTTATTTAAATGTGAAAAATAAAAATACATACATAATTCATCTTTACTTGATCCATGCCTTCCATAATTTCTAATAGATAGGAGATGCATGAGCTGGTGACAGAATGTCAACAGCTCAACATGGAAACTTTTGAGATTATTAAGGGGAAAGGAAGGCAAAATTTGCAAAGTAATAGAATTAGAAATGTTAACACTATAAAGAGGCACCCGCTCTCTCAAATTGGACTTTAAAAACTACATGAATTTTTTTTTTACCAATATGACATTTTCACATTGTAGCAATTAAAAAATATAAACCATTAAAAACACAGCATTTACCTTGCCTCCTTCAGTAATTGCCCCATTCCTATCACGTACACAATAGATTTGCTGAGTTTGAAACTGAAAATTCATTTAACAAAATCATTCGTGTAAGTTTTCATTTCTACTGCATAAGAATAATTTTTCTAAATTAGCAATGAACTTCTGGAACTAATAATTTACATACCATTACAATAATTACTGGAGATGAGCCAATCATCTTGGTCTCTCTTATTTCCAGATCAGATACATGCAGAATCTGCAGAGTAAAATATTTATAAAAAAACACACTATATACCCTAGTCCTAGTAGGTACATACGCCTTAATCATATTTTTCTGTATACATAATTGTGTAAGATTCACAAGAGGATGTCAGACTGGCTTAACTAAGATAAATTCGGAGAAAAAAAAGTACTTAAGCGGAATTGCATCATTTATGAGTAAAACTATGATTCAACCTTAGAAATCTGCCTTTCATATTTCATTAACATGTTAGAAGAGATAAAGGAGAAAACATTTGGAAAATAACAAGTCTATAACTACTGAAAGTTTGACACATGATACACAAGTAAATGGTAGTACAACCACATGTTTTACACTTGTCTAAATTTGGAGCAGTCCTGCTTCTCTTCATTAATAAAAAATATTTGTTCCATACTCCCACATTCCCACTCTATTTTGAGCTACAGCTATTAGCTAACTATATTATATCATTAGCACATGGAAGATGGAACCCATGTTACCTATGTTATATTGTATCAAGTTTATGAGGATTGAATTTTGGTTCAAGCAAAGAAGATATAAGGTTATTTCATTTTATGAATTTTTTTTCTTCACTTAACCGTATCAAATATACTACCAAGAACTCAAGAAGTTGAGTTAAAATGAAAACACATTTTTTGGGAACACTTTAACATGCTCAATATGGTATGGTACTATCAACCTCATTCAAAACAAAATGTAATTGAACAGAAAGAAACAATAAAGATTCAAAAAACTGCAAATCTCACCTTGTTATCAAAGAATATACCATGACTTTGGTAAGCATTATGCTCTGCTTTACAACGTTCAATCAGCTCAGGGCTACAATACTTCTTTAATGTTTCAACGTCTCCCTGTATATATAATTAAAAACTGATTCATAAATCATAAATGCATCTGCCCAACCAACTAATAGATTTAGAACAAACCTTAGACATAGTACTTTGTCCATTGCTATCAGGTTTTGTATATTAACAAGTGATACACGTAACAATTTTTTTTAGCAACTTATAATTTAATTGGTCAACTTCTTCCACTTCATTAGCCAACTTCTCCAGCTTTAACTAATGACTGCAACTACACTCTTCAAATCTCCGAAGTCCAAATCCTCAAACAACCATTTCATGCTAATGGACCCCCCCACATCCAACCAGGCAGACTGTTTTCTTAAGTAATATTTGATGACAACACTTCCCTTCTTTTTCACTAAATGATTCTCACTAAACATAGCATTAAATCCAATAGTTTAACCTAATTGTAGGTTTTCCTTTTCCAACCCCAATTAACTTGGGCTAAAGGTGTTGTTGATGTTGATGTAGGTTTTCATTTTCAAAAAGATTATTAAAAAAAATTCCTCTTGTCTAATGATTAAGATTTGTCATCAATTGAGCAAATCAAGCATTATAATTAAAAATATCTATATTGCCCAATTATCTATAATCTATAGCTTAGATCTCAAACTGTAGCACATATTTGTTGCTCAAACCTTACATCATCATCATCCAGTTTACCCTATTATCTTATTTGGAAGGGTAAAAATTAAACACTTGGCTTGGAATGAAAATATTCATTTCACTTACAACTTACAACTGGTTATGATGCTGAGGATTTGTTCTAAAAGAAAGATAGGTGCTAAAATCATATTTGTTGCTCAAACCTTACATCATCATCATCCAGTTTACCCTATCTTATTTGGAAGGGTAAAGATTAAACACTTGGCTTGGAATGAAAATATTCATTTCAGTTACAACTTACAACTGGTGATGATGCTGAGGATTTGTTCTAAAAGAAAGATAGGTGCTAACAGATTAACTAATAATGAGATGTAAAAGCGATTATAAGTGATACAAGTGTCATTTGTTAGAACAAGATACTAAATAAGTATTGGCTAATCACTATAAACTTATGCCAAATTCAAATATGGAATGACAATACCTTGATGTAAGCATTAAGCACTGGTCTTATTGCCTCCTGTACTTCCCCAACAAATTCTGGTAATGAAAAATAACTGGTCCATGTAATCAAAATAAAAGAAAAAAGATGTTAGCTATTAAAGAAAAATAAAATGCTAAGACCAAGATAAAAAAACAAAAGACATGAAAGCCTACGGATCCCGTTGACGTATTTCCTTGTAAGAAATTGCAGCATCTGTCTCTTGAAACATACTGTCATTGATACTGTAAAAGAAGTGTGGTAAATTAGTACTTAAATTTGCATCTTACATTACTACTATTTAGACTATAAGCAGACAAATATTGCAACAAGCATAACTATTAACGGTAACCAATCATTTGGTAGTTCTAATTTCCAAGAACAAGAATAAGTGCAAAGAGAAACTCAATGACATACTCCTGTATTTTGTGAATAATGGGGCTGTCACTTGTCTCATATCTTTCCCGCAAGTCCTCTACTATCTGTCAATTCCGGTAGATATATAAAATAGCATGCAAACAAAAGGTGACTCGGAAGTTAAATATGTAACATATTTTCTCCATTCACGATCATGAATTATCACATAGGACACTAATGTTTATGAATGCAATTGAGGGAAGCGGCACAATATATCATATTGTTATATAAGAAAGTGCAGTCAAAGGAATAATTATTTTAGTAGAATAAAGAAACCTCAGGAGTGGAGTCAGGAGTAGAACATACCTCCTGGCCCTTTGTCTTCACTGGGTCACTATACTTAAGGAATCGCTTGGATACTGGATGGCCTTTCACCTTTATGAAAATGCAGAGAAGATAATTCATAGAAAGCTTTTCCCGACAATCCAATTAAAAAAGAACTGCAACTAAGTTACCTTCTCCCTGAACTCATCAAACTTCTTACTCCACCAAGATTGTTTAGATGGCATAACAACAAGATCTGTTCTTGTACTTGTTTCACCACTTGATGCAAAAGGAACCCGCTTTCTCTTAGTCGGGGTACTACTTAACTCCTCTTTTACTATGTCATAACCTTTTTTGGTTATGTCAACTAACTTTGCATCCTTTAATTTTTGGAAGGCAGCAGAAACATTTGGAGAGGAAATAGTTGATTTAAATTTGCCAAACAATGAATCAGCATCCTTACTAGACCCAGATTGCTGATTTTTCTCTTCCTCACGTGATGTCTGATTTCCTCCATTTGCATCAGCACCCTGTTTTGTTGAAGAATCAGTTGATCCTGGAGAATCCTGCTTTCCTATCCCAAAAGTTTCCTTCACCTAATTTAACAAGAGCAATACCAATAACCTATCAATGGTCAATCACATTCACCAACAAAGTTGTAAATCATGAACAGACCTCCTCAGTTGCAGCTGAAATCTTCTCTTTAACATTGTAAGAAACCTGCAAAATGTATTATAAATTCCAGGAAGCATGTCATCTTATTCAAAATAGATAAAAATGCATTTAGCTGCACAAACAAACAAGGGAAGAATGAAAACATAAATAGCAATCCAAGGTATGCATCACTTTACCTAACAAAAAAAAATTTATACCATTAAATGGGTATCTAGTGTGTAAGGTCGCATTAGACTTTTCTACACAATTACACATGCTCTCCAATGACTTTGTACTCTAGTTATGCAGTGATGAACACCTTAGAGTTGTTTATATAGCATTTTCCAATAAGACTACAGAGCATCAGAAGTGAGGTTCTTTTTTCCCCCTTTACTCATAACTAATTTCCATTACTAATCCAGAGTAGAAATTGAACATGACCTTTGATTATACCTTCTTTGCAGCAGCTTCAACTTCTGTCCACACTTCATCCACTTGTTTGTACAGCTTCTCAGTTTTTTGCTTTGTTCTGCATTATCCACTTAACCATCTTAGGCCTTCCATTGAAGTGTTGAGCCAGCCTTGACATATAATGGTATGTCTCAGCCTATTAATCAGTAACATAAAAAAAAAAAAAAAAAAAATTATGAGATGGTCACCACATACAACACTTACCTTTCTTTCAGCTCTTCTTTTACCCCTTTAAGTTCATCAGCTTTTTCTTTCAGCTCCTTGACAGACTGTTGGAATTCTTGGTTTCTGCAACCATCAAAGACAAGAAACAAATAGGGCATAAAGTAACATCCATCAGAAAGAATCAACAAAACAAAATATACAAGGCCATGACATGCATAAACAGTTTCAAGCTCAAGCTTTGTTATCTCTAAATACAAAAGGTTATGTCTATCTTTCATTTTGTTATATCCAAATAAATTTTCTTAGAAAGAGAGAGAGAGATAGAGAGAGAGGAATGAATACCTAACAGCTTGGCCTTTAATGTTCTTAGAGAACTCATTGAAGACACTGTATCTACGCCTATCTTCCCAAACCAAAGGTAACCTTCTACTCCTACTCCAACCCTGTAAATAAATGAATAAATATAAAAAGAAAGATAAAATTTGTGGTTAAAAAGGAAATGAAATAAAAGGAACCTGGTGGTGAAGAAGGGATCGTTTGGAGAGTAACAAATCACGAATCAGCTTTCGCGTTGCCATTGGGAATCAAAACCGAGAGAGAACGTCGCCTTCTTTTAATTTCTTATCTCATTTTATTTTTTATAATGCGTCCGTTTGCGTTGCCGGTGCTTGAGAAAGAAGAAATAAAGACCTTGCCTAGCTGCTGTGCTGTAAGAAGAAAGGGAATCTATTGTGTACTTGCTTACTCTTTGGATCTTGAGCGGCTTAGGGTTGCAAATGATAAATACACCTCCCATTACTTTCTTCTTTTCTTTTCTCTTAAATATACTTAAAATATATTCTTATAACTTTTTAGAAATAATTTTTGCTTACCCACATCCTTTTAGGCATGGCAACATAATCCGAAACCGTGGGGACCCGTCCGAACCCGTCCCGATTTTAATGGGGAAAAACCGTATTTATCAGGTTCGGGTTCTGGTTCGGGTTTTCCCCGCAACGTGAATTCGGGGACGGGGGCGGGTTTGGTACTGATGACCCCCGCCCCCGCCCCAGTCCCCCAGCCCCAACATCATTTAAATTACAAAACTATCCTTGTATATATATAATAGAAATTCAAAATGCACTTTCAGAAACCCTAAGTCTCACCCTTAGTCCCTCACAGCCTCACTTCTCACCCTCACGGCCTCACGTCTCCCTCTCCGTCACAGCTCGCCGCCGCCGACCCCGTGCTAGTGTGCTACTGCTTTTCTGGGAACTTCACCCTCCATCTTCCCTCACCGTAAACTTCTTTTTCTCCTACTGATAGTGATGAAAGCTTTTTTGTTTTGAAGCCAACTCTGTTTCTATTTTGATTTTTTGTTTGCCTAGGTGTTGTTGTGGCTGAAAGTGAGCGATTGCTGCTCTTTTTTGGACCTTTTGGTGAGCGATTGTTGAGAAGTAAGCATTTAAAAGGTAACTTTCACATTGTTTTTACTTATATTTGTGTGGGTTTTGATAATAGGATACAAAAGTACCCGTTTCTATATATATATTCAGTTCACATGACAGAGGATGACCCTTATTAGGTGCTTCTTTTTTTAGGGCCCGTGATATCTAAGTTTCTTACCATACTGCATCGCTGCGTGACCTAGCTTCTTTTAAAGAGCTTCTTCGTTCACAGGTGAGTCCTTCAACCAGAATGCTGCACTTTTTTCTTGGGTTCAAACTCATAATTAGCAGGCAAGGAATTTTGTATGCATTGTTGTTTTGAAAAATTGGATTCTTAAAAACTCAGCAATAAGCATTGAGAGGAATCATCTCTGGTAGGCAAAAAATTGAAGGATGAATTTAAGTGAATTACTTTGTCTTGCAAATAGCTTCCTATTCCGTAATCTCCACAGTGCTGTCAACTATATTTTTCCCCCTTAATACTGAATTTTCTACTTAAAGTTGTAAAGTTTAACAACAGAAACATTTATCTTAGAGTAAACAGTTTATTTAGTTGTAAAAACTAATTAAAAAGAGAAAAGAAAAAAAACTAATTATTCCAATGCTGTCCACTGAATTTTCCACCTCGAATTTAGTATGATGCAGGTAATTATAATGGTTGGTTGTTGCTTGGTGTATGTTCTGCACTTAATCTGTAAAATGGGGTTGTAATTACTAGTCTTATGTGGTAACCATTGGCCTTAAGTGGTATATTTGTGTATCATAAATAAGCTAATTTTTTGTGTGCGTGGTATGTTTGCTGCTTTTGTATGTATAATTGTAAATATGCCAATGTTGAAATGTATTTCTACACAGTTTCCTCCTTTTCTATATATCATTGATGATCGATTATAAGGACTCTGCATTCATATGTAATTGAGGCATATAACTTATTATAGGAAAATTGTTTAACAACCACTTTCTTAATTTCCTAGATGGATTGGAGCCCCTTTGACTTACACTAAGAATAAGAATTAATACCCCGCATTGTACAAACTTTTTATCATAAAATCTAATCATTCAAATCTATAATGGTTCAAAATCAACCACTATTTCAAAACCAACTCTATTAAAATAAAATTTACCCAACCAAGAAAAAGAATTCAAGCACTTAGATGTCAGAATTCAGTGATTTTCTCATTCTCATGCTTAATTTAATTACAACTATTTGTACACGTTATTAGGTCCAGTATCTTTTTTATTCTGTTATGAACGAAATCAAGGAATGGAATATACTATCATAGTTTCATAGCTTCTGAATATAAATAACAATAGAGCATTTCACCATACAATTGCTATAAAAATTAATATAGAAACATTGTATAAAAATTAATATAGAAACATCGTTCAGAGCTTCTGAATATAAATAACAATACAATTGCTATAAACTTTATCATTATAGTATTTGATATTAACTTGTTTCACCACTTGTTTACTAGTTACTTCCCTTATTACTAGTTACTTCCCTTATTACTTTTTAATATTAACTTTATCATTATAGTATTTACTTTTTTATTACATTTGTTATAAATAGTTTTTTTAATATTATTTTAGTTAAAAAAATCTTCTTTTTCTTACACTTTCTCTTCAGTATTTTTTACTAAATCCAGATATATATACATATATATATATATATATATATATATATGAAACATATACTTAATTCATTGAGATCAATAAATATAATTAAATTAGTTAATTTCACTTAATAATATCATAAATTTTAATTTTATTTCAAAATTATCTATATCATTAAACACTATAATTCTAGAATTGAGATTATTAGTCTGAAATGAAATTAGTTAGACAACATTTACATACCTATGATTGAACTAAACTCCTAATCCAATTTGAGGATGGGGTGTAAATTTGCATAATTGCTGTAATTACTCTTTCATTGAAGCAAGTTCTTCTAATTTAGTTAATCTATTTTTTATTTGACTGCTTCTAAAGAAATTGCAGATCAAGAAAGTGGACATGAAAATACAACTCCTACTCCTGGCTATACTCCTTCACCTTCTCCTGGTCATGCCCCTTCAGCGACACCTAATGAATCCATTCCGCTACATGAAGCAGAAGACACAACTGATAATTTGGAGGGGACAACACAAACAGGAACAAGTAGGCTTAAAAGTGAGATTTGGTAGCATTTCAAAAAGGTCAAAATTAATGGACAAGACAAGGCCCAATGCAATTATTGCTCAAAACTGTTAGGAGGAAAATCAAAAAATGGAACAACGCACCTCTGGGGACATAAACAAATTTGTGTTCAGTACAAAATTGCCATGAGAGGGAGTACAGGGCAAACATTTCTCATGCCTAAGGTTGTCCATGGGAAGCAAGAGTTGGGTACAGGAACTTATGATGCAGATAAGGCAAGGGCAGAGCTTGCAAATGCAATTATAATGCATGAGTATCCACTTTCCATTGTGGATCATGTTGGTTTTAGGAGATACTCAGCAGCTTTACAACCTGTCTTTCAAGTTCCTTGTAGAAACACAATTAAAAAAGAAATATTCAGTATTTATCAAGAAGAAA
>PYAF01005793.1:297514-315454 GCA_007407185.1 Glycine tomentella
ATGAAAATTTACACAAGAATCTGTTAGTTTTGTTTTGGTCATCTAACTTTTCAATTTGAGAAGTTTTAGTGGGGGCGGGGCGGGGGCGGGGGCGGGGCGGGGAAAACCGATCCCCGTCGGGGGCGGGGATGGGGGCAATTTTTTGACCCCCGTCGGTTTTCGGGGTCGGGGGCGGGGGAGGATCTGGGGGGCGGGGGCGGGGGTGGTATACACAAAAACCGCCCCCAATCGCCCCCGTTGCCATGCCTACATCCTTTCCCTTGAAATGAAATAATGAAAGAAAGGGGTAAGTACTCATTTTGGTTTTTCTAAAAGTATGAATGATATGGTGATAAATTAATTTCAACAATATATAAATTCAAATTTAATCTCAAATATGCAAAAAGTGTGATAGAATAGTCACGCAAATAATTTAATAACAAATTGACTTCTATATTTTACATCAAATTGCTCTTAAAAAAAATCACAATACGGTTTTACAAATTTAACTATAGGACAAATTTGTTGCACATTTTGTGCGCTGAGACTAAATTTGAATTTTGCATCTTTCATAGATCAATTTGTCACAATCCCACATTTCAGGAACCAAAATAGATATTTACTCGAACTAAAAATAATGAGTTGGCTCGAACAAAAAAAAAAAACAAAAACCAGAGGAGTTCCAAGAACCTAATCTCTAGTATGGTCACAATCAGTACCACGACACCACGTTGTTGAACAATGATTATGAATTCTCCATTCAACCTTGCTAATGAAGGAAATTGCAACAATAAAGTTGTAATAATAATAAAAATAATTTTCTAAAGCCATAAATCATAATTCATAGTGTAAAGGTAAATATCACAAGAAGGGAGGTTGAATTGTGATTTAGAAATTTTTAAAGCCTTTTTGCAATCAATCTAAGTTTTTGTCTGATGAAAAAACTTTGCAAAAACAAATAATAGATCTTTTGAAAAACACAATTAGACAATCGAAAACAGACACGTTAAGTACAAGATGTTTTTAGAAGACTAAAAACAAATTCAAACCTTAGGTCAGTTGAAAGCAAAAGGAAAGCAAATAAGACTTAGAGAGTTATATTGGTTTGTTTATACCACTAAGACTAAATCAAGTTTTTGACAAAACATCAAGTTCCACTAACTTCTCACAAGTTACAAGTATTGTGTCACTACCACTTTTGACTTTGCAAATCAAGCTTTACCACAAGCTTGATTAACACCCGATATTCTTTGTCCTACCAAGTCATAGTTGGCTCTAAATAAATCAAAAGAGATTTATAGTTTGAGTTTGCACAAAGACTAAATCTAGAATCGTTTTATAAACAAATATACAATTAACACTTTGTTTTTTTTTCTGTCAATATGTTCAAGGTGCTTTTAGAGCTTTATTTGACTTTACAAGAATATACAAAAAGTTTTTTTTTGCAAAAATAATAATGAATGTTTTTTCACTCAATATTGATACATTAATTCTTCAACGCTTCTGGTTTATATAGGCCTTATCTTTAAGTGTTTGTTGTATCATAACAGGTAGATTTCTTCACTTGATCTTCATCTGATGAATGTGATCGTTGGGGTATTTAATGCTTGCATTAAATGCAAGCCCTTTCCCCATGCAGAGAGTCCACTCTTCGAAGTTTGCATGTTGAGTAGTGTAGTAGATAGCCACTTCCTTTATGTCAAAGCAGGTCTGGTGCAGCAGAGCTCTTCTTTTGATGGCGATTGAGGAATTTCAAACCTTGACTTCATTTATTCTTTATAAGATTTGATAGATCCTAGGAGAATGTTTTTACAAAAGAAATCTCAAGCACACAGTATTAAATGAAGTCTTAAATGTCATAACAAATCATGACTCTATCTGCCTATGGTTTGAAACATCAGACGTAGACATCTCAAGACATGTTCTGATAGATCATTAAATACAAAATATCAAATGCCAATTTTGCATAAGATGGAGCTTTTAACCTTTGTATTCATTTACATCAAATCAAAATAATTAAGGGTTTTGATTTGTCTTTAAGATATAAATGTATTTTGACTTAACAATCTCTCTCTTTTTATGATGTCAAACAAACACAAATTTAAAAATGATGAAGGCATAAATTATAAGATATATCATTAAAGCATTAGACACTCTTATCAGATGTAAAGGATAAATAAGATAAATAGATCATACAACTTCATAAGACTTTGAGGTAAAGTCTGAACAATTACCAAAAAGCATCTCAATTTATTTATATCAAGATTTTCACATCAAGAAGATATGTTTTAAGTACGCAATAAAATTTCAGGGCAGAAATGACCATAAGAACTCCCCCTGAATTAATGTTTTCTTCAGACTTCAGCCTTTTAAAACCTTTTACTTTTTCTCTCCCTTTTGTTTGACAACTTCTTCGTCAAGCTTCCTAGGAAACTCATCACAGAGTCTTCATAATCATAAGAAAGATGAATAGGTTTACCAGGTGGTGTTGGAGGATGAGGAGGTTTCCATCCAATGGTTTTCTTGTAGAAGTAGTCACCAATAAGAGACCATTTGTGGGCTTCTTGCTCAGCATGAACACGTTTCTAAAGACTTGAGCAAAGGCTTCCAAGGTTCTGACTAGTTCCACTTCAAGCATACAAACATAGGCACGAAAGGGTGGAGGATCATATACTTGAACAACCATGGAGTCAAAAGCAGCTTTAACATCAGATTCAACTTTTTCAATGATAGGATCCACATGGTGTGGGAAGAAGAATCTACAGAAGGGCAAAGGCACCACAAAAAAGATGGTGCGATTAGACTCAACATAAAATTCCTTCTTCCATGTGTGGAGCATGTTGAAGGGAGTTTCTTGAGTGAAGCAAGTGTGGTTCAGAGTCTGATAGTATAACCCAACTTCATGGTGATAGGCATCTATATGTGGCTTCTCCTCAAGTTCCAAACCAGAGCAGCATTCATGTTGCTTGTAGAATCTTTTCAAGGCATATTCATTCATATTTGTGAGCTTACACTTGTGTTTGAGAGTTTCAAGCTCGTGTTTGAACAGACGACCAAGTCAAGCTTTAACAAATTTAACGGGTTCACATCTTCATTGTCTTCAATCAACAACTCCTTGTCCTTGTAGCAATTGGCCTTTTGATACAGAACAGGCTTGTCAATTGCTATTTGAAAGTAATTCTTTGAAGCAGTTAGGAAAAAGAATTGTTACCCCACCTGAAAGGCATGTGCGTGTTGAGCCTTTCGATTCTACCAAAGGAAGCTTGCCTTGATTAAATCTCCTCTTTGTAAGCATATAAGCTAAGGGCCATAATTTGATTGCTCCTAGTCTGGAAAGTTCAAACTCTCTTTAGAAGCCTCCAATAAGATTTCTTCAGTCTGG
This sequence comes from Glycine tomentella, assembly GCA_007407185.1. NCBI lineage: Eukaryota > Viridiplantae > Streptophyta > Magnoliopsida > Fabales > Fabaceae > Glycine > Glycine tomentella. Next base: position 300,876 of record PYAF01005793.1, read on the forward strand.
AAAATCACTTCAAACTTAGACCAATCCCATGGAAGAACAACATTAAAGGTGCATAGAAGAACCATCAACTATTGTAAATCCAAGGGAGTAGAGAAGGGCATGTAAGAAAATGCAACCTCTCTAGTTCTCTAGACGCTGACACCAAGAGTGTATATCTTGCGGTCTGTAGGAAGACACTCGAAGATCAGATTGTAAGGATTAGGGGCCATAGTCTGTCATGGGGGAACGTCTTGAAGATATGGACTTTTTCTCCATAGACTCCAAGAGCATACTATTCTTCTTCAAGTAGAGTTTCCCAAGATTGATAAGAAAAAAGGATCAATACCTAGAAAACCTTCCATCCGGATCTTAAAAAGATTGAGCCTTTCCAACTCCAACTTTTGCATCTCTGGATCAAGAGTATGAGTCCTAATGTTGACTTTGTCTTTCTAGACTTTGTTGTAGGTTTTCCATTCCAACACTCTATGTCCTCATAAGCCAAGGTAGAATCTGACATTCACATCAGCTTCAGTAGGAACATCCTATGAAAGTGGTGGTAGAGGTAGGGACCTTGAAGGAAAAAGCCACTTAGTGGCTCGCTACTGGTCTTTCTTCATCAGAAGATGATCAAGTTTGGAAAAGAAAATTGTCAATCTAATAGGTTCTTCAGTGGCTTGCAACACTTTTCATCTTTCTAATCCAATTTCTACATTTGTGATGGTATCAGATGTTGGTGATCCAAAGATAGCTTCAAAATGTTTGATTTTATCTTAATCCATGACTACAAATAGAACAACTTTGACTTGTCTTTCATCAACTTCAGACATTAGCCTTGATCTAACAGGTTCAACACTAGGGTTTGTTTCAATGATGTTGTCCTCAGACTCATTGAGAAAAGCTTCAATGACAGATTGGATCATAACCTCTTCAAGAGCTTCCTTTTTTGTTAGGTAATCACTAAGGATAAGAGCCAGTTCAACTTATGTGTGCCTTGCAACAACATCTACAGAGAATAATTTAACTCCATGCTCAACAGCAGACTGAATCCTCTATAGCTCTTCCATTTAAGCTTGCTTGGCTTCAAGTTCAGACTATGTCTGGATGGACTCTACAATTACTTCCTCATGCAATGGCTCACCATCAACATCAACCATGGTAGTGTCTTCAACTATTTTCATTTGCACCTCCTTAACAAATAAGGTCTTTAGAGATTCTAGAATAACATCTTTTGGAATTTCTTCAAGGACCTTTCCTGCTAAGGCCTTCAGGTTTGCATCTTCAACTAATTTCTTCTTATGTTCTTCCATGGACATGACTTCCATAAATGCAATGATGTTGACTTCTTCCTATTGGCATCTTTCCTCTCAAGAGTTTTATGGTTACTCTTTTAGGTGGGGGCTGAGATTCAGGTTCAGACTTAGAGTCTGGTTCCTCCTTCTTTTAGGTTATTTGAGGATCTGAAGGTTTGAGGTCAAATAATGGTTCTTTCTTGGGTTTCTTTGATTGGTTTGAAGGTTTATGGTCAAATGATGGTGGAGGGGGTCTTTTATTTTGGTAGGAAGTTTAATTCTGAGTTGGTTAGGTTTATAAGGTTTTGACTTGGCTTAAGCTTACTCCCCCTAAATCTACTAAGACGCTGCTCCTGACTTTAGATCTCTATTGGCTGCTCCTGAGCTCCTTTCGTTTGTCCAGCCACAAATCATGGTTCCTCTTTAGCTCCTTCTTGACCTTTCTTTTGATATGCTTTTAAGTATATTCAGGGAAGTTGTCGACTATTCCCATTTTCACAAAGGTCATACTTTGAGTTGTGTGGCACCTACAGATGGTTCCAACATAGGCACATCTACCTCGTTGTTCCTCGTGATATGAGTGAACAACATTTTATAAGGAACAAGGTTCTTCTTGACTTTGGCATGAAACCTATCCATGAATTCTTGAAGCCAATAGAAAAAAATGACTTCAAGCATATTCACCTTTTCATCCACCATCACTTTATACATGAAAAATCTATCTTTGTCGCATAAATGGTCTTTTGGTCCCAGTCTAGGCATCACTATATTGAACAAAAAATTATGGACAAGTCTGCACATGTGTGTGAGGTTTGTAGTTCTCAAGAAGCTCCAAAGCCTTCTTATCAAATGATTTTGGATGTGGCTTTCCGTAGAGCTTAATGTCCATTGTCTCCTCAGTTATATCTTTCTCTCAATCTTTATCAAAGACAAAGCCCTCTTATGGACACCCAATCACAACAGCAATGGTCTTAGGCAAGATGATCATTTCCCTTACATTGATGGCTCTTCAAATGTTGACTTCATCTTGTCTTGCAGTTCCCCAAAAAAAGGCATAGGTACCATAGCGCCATGAGCTGAACTTCTATAATGTTGTTCAACCAACACAATCAAAAAGGCCTTTGACAACAAAGCCTTCTTCCATCAGACTCTGAAAGTTCACCCAATTCCCATGGATGAATCAATCTTCTGGAAAAACCTTCTTAGCGTATTCAACATTATTGGTAGCAGGAATCCTAATAGTTTCGCTCTTCTTAGGGGCCATCATTCACAAAGATTCAAACTTTTTAAGAGACAAGATAAAGTTTTTTGAAGAAACAAATTCTCAAATGCAAGCAAAAAGCATAAGAGATTTATGAGAGTTCAAGTTTTCAAAGGGGTTTATCTGGTTGCCAGCCTTTGCCTTTTACAGGTTTTATTTTAAAAAAGATAAACAATAATGATTCAAATCAATTTAATATTTTTTAAATTTGTTTCTCAATCCTGGCGAATAGATGGTAGTGCGTATTTTTCAAAAGGAAATTGAAAAGTTTTGTCTTTGTAAACACGTTTCCCTTTCCATCTATACACTTAAACACAAGTTAGTCCAAACAAATTAAGGAAAGATTATAAGATGATGACATTGTTTGAAGTAATATTACATACATCATTAGTCTAATAAACTAACCATATTTAAATGTTACCTAATACAAACAAAATGATCTTTAGACAAAGACTTAGTAAAGATATCAGTTCATTGATGATCTGTGTCTACAAATTTAATATTAAAAACTCGTTGTTGTACACAATCACGAATGAAATGATATATTATCTCAATATGTTTAGCCTTTGAATGTTGTATGGGATTCTTAGATAGATTGATTACACTAGTGTTGTCACAATATACATGAATATTGTTCTCAATACTAAAGTAATCTTCTATTTGATATTTTACCCATAACAATTGCGAACAACAACATGCAACAAACACTTACTCAGCTTCACCTGTAGATAGTGCAATGGAGTCCTGCTTCTTACTTTCCCAAGATATTAGACAAGGTCCAAGATAATGACATTAACCACATGTACTTTTTCATTCAACTTTGTATGATGCATAATCTGCATCACAATATCCTACTAACTTGAAATCTTGATTTTTTTATAGAACAAACTTTGGTTAATAGTACCTACTAGATATCATAAGAACCTATTAACAACTTTGACATGTTACTTTTGAGGATCAGACTTAAATCTAGCACACAACTATACACTATACATAATATCAAGTTTACTAGCAGTCGGATACAAAAGTGATATCATCGTACCTTTGTAGATTGTTTGATCTACTGTTTTACCAGATTCGTCTTTGCTTAGAGGACTGAAAGCATGCATGGGTTTTTCATTGATTTAGCACTTTCCATCTTGAACTTCTTTAGTGTATTTCTTTTGATGAATGAATATACCTTTTCTATCCTGTTTGATTTAAAGACCTACAGAGAACTGATGTTCTCCTATCATGCGCATTTCAAACTCACTCTTCATCAGATCAAAGAAATCCTTGCCCAGAGATTCATTAGTAGATCCAAAGATAATATTGCCTACATATATTTGAACTATAATGAAATCTTTGCCAACTTCTTTTCTGAAAAGAATTATGTCTACCTCGCCTCTCATAAAGCCATTTTCTAAAAGAAAATAGCTCAGTCTATCACACCAAGCACGAAGTGCCTGTTTTAGACCATATAAAGCCTTTTTAAGTTTGAAAACATGATCTAGAAGAGTATGATCCTTAATACTAAATGCACTTCCTCTTTAATAAACCATTTAAAAGGGAACTTTTCACATCCATTTAAAAAAGCTTTATGTTTTCATAAGCAGCAAAGGGAAGCATGGTTAAGAATGGGATGGTTCAAGACATCAACATCTACATCCTTATCAAATGCAGAAAATGCAAGCTACATTAATGGTGAAAACAAATATTCTGTTACAAAAAAAAAAAACAACTTCAGACTGGAGAGACATTCAATAATTTTAATTTGGAAGGAAATCACCATAGCTTATCAAAAAACAAATGCAACAAATAGTTGTAGTAGACTGAACTTGCCAAGCTAAAAAGTTAGGTACCCAATATTTTCACAAGAGTTTAAGTCTTCATACAATTTTTATCTCATAGAATGAGCAAGTGACTCCATAAAATACTCGTTTCATAAGAATAAAATATAGCAATTTGTGTTTACTAGTGCTCCTTCAAATCCTTTTCTTTGAAAAATCCTTTATCATAACTTTTCAATTTAATTGATGAGAATTTGAGAGTAAATAAATGATCTCATAATTCACAATATCCATTGATTTCATTCATGTATTGCATAATTCCAACTCATTTGTGATTCATCATATGATAATAAGAATTATGTCAAATCATGTCATCATTCAAAGATTTTAACAACTAAGAATTCCAATTCTAGAAACGATGTCACAACTGTAAGAATGACATTCCCATGTTATATTACTGGGAATAACATTTATGGGAATGTAAGAACATTTCGTGAAACAAATGTTCCCTAGGAGTTCATCTCCAAGACATTAGGGAATGAAAAATGATAGTCATACATCTACACTTTCTTTCGTCTCACTTGCACCTCATTTTTCTCTTTATCTTTCTCTTCCTTTTTTATCACTCTACTTAGTTTAAAAAATAATCAATACAATTAGTTTAAAAAATTAATATCAACCAACAAAATTAAAAGTGATACAAAGAGGATTCTAAAAAGGGCTCTTTCACGCTAGAGAAGACTCACAAGCTTTGGAGAAAGATTTCCATATACAAACTTGCAAAATTTTGAGAGTGGTGATGTTTCCAACCTCCTTTGGGATTGGACTTCCAATTAGATACATAAAAGGAACGTCACAAAGAGAAAATTATATAATTAGATTCATCATTTATGTTTTAGGAAATTAATATAAATAGCATATTAATAAATAAAAATTAAAAACATTTAAAAAATTGAAAAATGAAAACCCATTTGTCAGTTTCATAGCCATAGGGGAATTCTAGGCTAGCTTATTAAATATATCTTAAAGAGAATCTAACCAAATGAAAGTATTTATTTTCAAATATTATAATTTGAGCTATTCATGCTTGAGGAAGGAAAACTAGCAATGGAACCAAAGGAATAAACCATTCAGCTTATAGTCTATGTATTGGTGGAAATAACACACTTCTCCATATTTGTTCTTTGTAATTTTGACAACATAATTGAGTGCATCTTACTTGCAGGGGAACCTGTATTATGAGTTGCAAACAAGGGGGGTTGAGCTTTGGCCTATGATATTAGTATATTAGTTCAGATCTAACCTTGAATACAATTAATGATATTGATATCACACAAAAAATCAATTCCTTCGGTTCCTCAACAATTAGTGTTATATGTTGCCCATTGCTCTCAACAATTGAAATGTGTTTATATAATTTTGCCAGTAAGGGTGATACAAACCAAACTCAAGACATGCATTGAATATGCAACAAATTAAAAGACCTTTATTTATTTAAGTGCAAGAATATCAAAGAATACACCTCATGCACTAAATGAGATGGAGCCAGAAAGTCACAACACAACAAATAACCCGTTGACTCAATGGCAAGTATACTAAGTTGTCAAATAATATTCAATAAATAAGAGTCATCACTTCCAAAAAGACTTGCACAATACTTAGCAAATATCACAAGTTGTTACCATCTAAACTAACAAATAAATAATGATGATTTGAACATAACATTCAACAATAAAGATAAAGCAAAACAAAGCTACAAGTTACGAAATTTTTGGGATTTTTGATAAACAATAAAATGATATGAGTTTTAGATGATGAAGGTTGTCGGGGTTAGATTTCATCGAACTAAACTTTCTTTACACTAAAACATGATACTCAACTTGTAATTAAATGTTAATATTAGTCACAGTTCAAAAATGATATTCTAATCCTTAATTCTTTAGGTGAAAAGATTTGAGTTCCTCCATTAAATGTCAATCCCTTGTACATTTAACCAATAAACTTGCTTTAAGCTCAATGATCCAAAGAAAACCATTACCCCTCATCCTATTCTTAGCTCCAAGGTTTAATGAACATTTTACCACAGTTCAAGATAAAGAAAGTATTTTTCAGTAACAATCTCATCTAAAAATAAGCTACGGAAGACCAATCATAACAAGCATTAAAGCATAGAAGTAAAAGCTAACATTGCAGAACAAGATGAATATATAACAATATTTCAAAAGAAATACATGATAACATAAGGTTTGGATACAATCTAACCCCAATAATGGAGGCTTTAGCTACCCATCTCCATGAATAGCATCCCAAAGCAAGAAAGATGGAAGAATAATGGAAGAAAAGAGTTGGAGAAGAAGAACTTTAGTAAAAGAGGTGTTTTTACAAAATGAGGAAGCGTCCTTGTCAAAATGAGCGAGATGATCTATTTATACAGTCCCAAAAATTTGCACTTAAGTGAGTGTCTGCTCAATTCAAAAATTTCGGACTTAAACAAATATTGTAGCTATGCAGTTCTGCACCTTTGTCTAAATTCAACTTAAGCCAAAAGCTGTTTGGTTGAAACTAATTTTCATGTACAACTTTCTTTTTCATCTTCTCCAAAACTGAGCTTCGATTTGGGCCCGCCCTCCAATCCCAACTTAAGCACATTTGAGCTGTAATTTTTACTTCAAGCTTTCACTAAACCTTGCTCTAATAATGCAATTCAATCCATTTCAAATTCCTACAAAATAATTCATCAATAAGCATATAAAATCTAGCAAAATGACAAGTTAAAGAGAACAAACTACAAATTAACAATTTACATAAAAAAGCATAAACAAAGTCCTAAATAAGAAAAAAAATAAGATAATTGCCTAAATCCACATGTCTCAATTAAGTATTTTTAGCAATTATCAAACACATACATTTGATCTTTATTATATTGAAGCAGTTAAGAGAAACATATGAAGGAAAAAAATGCAATGATCAAGGAACAAACATAAACCTTTAATTAGAGAATATAAATCATATTATTATTTTGGTAAGTAATTAAAATTTTCTTATGGTCATGGGTTTTGGCTTGCGCAAGTGTTGTACACCATCATAATCTAAATAAGTAAAACCCACTGTCACCGTAGCTATCAATATTGTTTCCTTTACAACGGTCATATTCATTGCCTCTGCCACTACAGCCGCTGAGGCTATTACCATCGAGAATGTTATGTGCCTTATTAACAATATAATAACAATACATTTCAAAAGTTTTCTTTTTATATTCAAAAGTACAAAAATATTGGATCTAGTATTTTGCAAATAGGAAATGTTCATTAGACTCGTAGCAGAATAAAGGAGCGTTAGAAAAATTCAGATTCAGAAATTGTGTACCCGAACACACTGAGACCAATCTATATTATCATCTGTTTGAGGAGTAGAACTCTAAAGACTAGGGACGTATCCAGAAAATTATCAAAGGGGGGCTAGAATTTTTTTTTCATACTTTAATTATTTAAATATTTAACTTTTGATAAATATATATTTAATAAATAATGACTTTTATAAAATTACTTATTAATTTCACAAGTAAAACTAAAATTGATTTTTATTTCAAATGGTATAAGAAGGAAATAAGTCATACTATTTTTTAAAAGTTTTGAAAGACTTTTTGGTGTCACAAAAACTGTCAAGAAGGGATCTAAAAATACTTGGTTTATACTAATTCACTCAAACAAAGTTATGTTTAGTTCTCCTTTACACAACAGTAAAGGGTTTCACTAATCGAAAACTTTGATTACAAAAAAGTATTTTGTTTTGCCAGTCCTGGCTATACAAGTATTCTTATAGCCACTTCTAGCACTACCTTAGATTACTCCTGAAGCTAAAAAAAACCCAAGTATTTTTTAACACTAAGTCACTCCTGGCTTTTATAAACAAACGTTTGAATTAATATGATGATTCAATAACACTCAACAAGTGGATAAACAATAAGGCTCAAGTACAAAGTAACTTTGCTTAGCAAAGGATAAACATGGAAGACTAAATGTATTGTCCAACGATTTCTACAAAGTTTCACTTTAGATACATTCTCGTTTCTTTATGACGTTTTTCCATTTTATGTTTTTGGGAAGAGACTATCTTTTATAAACTTTAGTGAAGGATACGTTACGGGATTAGTCTGAGTCTTTGAAATGATTGTTGTCTCGCATTAGGAGGCAAGGCGACGTGACACGCTCTAATTGGAGAGGAAATGCATAAAAGTACAGACAATAGCATATGCTCCTTGTCCGTGTCGAAAATGACCTTTGAGGAATATTTTGTATAGATCTTGTATTCTCTGCTATTTTATCTATTCCTTAAATTCAAATGTTAACAATTCAAATAGAGAGACACAAAATGAATTTTGGAACAAAAGTTTGTGCACTTCCATTTTCGGCAAGGATTACCTTTTCATACTTCGTTGGATGTCACATATAAGAGTATAAAGAGTATGTAAGAGACTTATACCAACTGGATGCGAGTGATGAAAACACCTTCAACTACCACTTTTGTTATTCTTAGTCATAAAAATAGCAGTTGAATTATCACAATATATCCTTAATGGCCTAGATATAACTTTAAGCCCAGAAATGAAACTCCTCATCCATACACCATGTGAGGTAGCCTCAAAATAAGAAACGAACTCAGCCTCCATGGTGGAAATAGTTGTCAATATCTGCTTAACACTCATCCAAGACACAACTCCACTGGTTAGCATAAAAATATATCCTGAAGTCGATTTTCTCGAATCAACACAAGCAGCGTAGTCTGAATCTAAGTAGCCAATCACTTCCAAGTTTTTAGTCCGTCTATACATAGGCATGTAGTCCTTAGTTCCTTGAAGATATCTCATCACTTTCTTTGCAGCTTTCCAATGGTCTAAACCTGAGTTACTTTGATATCTCTCTAACACTCCAACCGCAATAGCAATATCAGGTCTTGTGAAGACCTGGGCATACATAAGGCTTCCAACAGTTGAAGCATAAGGAATATTCTTCATTTGTTCTCACTCAAAATCATTTTTCAGGCATTGACTTAAATCAAACCTGTCACCCTTCACAATGAGAGTTATACTTGGTGAACAACCACGCATCCTAAATCTTTCCAAAACTTTATTGATATAGGTCTCTTGAGACAAACTAAGAACACCTCTTACTCTGTCTCTATGTATTTTGATACCAATAACATAAGAGGCATCACCCATATCCTTCATATCAAAATTCTTAGAAAGAAATTTTTCACCTCATATAGAAAACCCTTTTCATTGATTGCAAGTAAAATATCATCCACATACGATACAAGAAAACAAATTTTGCTCCCACTTACCTTCTGGTATATACATTGATCCATAATGTTCTCTACAAACCAAATGAAGACATAACATCATGAAATTTTAAGTACCATAACAGGAGGCTTGTTTCAATCAATATATAGATTTCTTAAGCTTGCTCACCATCACTAGAGAAAAATTATTTAGGTTGTTTCATATAAACCTCTTCCTCTAGGTCTCCATTGAGAAAAGTCGTTACCACATCCATTTGTTGCAATTCTAAGTCAAAATGTGCAATTAATGCTAGAATGATATGAAGAGAATCTTTCTTAGATACAGGAGAAAATGTCTCCTTATAGTCGATTCCTTCCTTCTAATTAAATCCCTTGGCTACGAGTCTTGCTTTATATCTCTCAATGTTGCCTAATGAGTCTTTCTTAGTTTTGAAGACCCATTTACATCCAATGGTTTTTGCACCATCAGACAACTGAACAAGATCTCAGACTCCGCTAGATACCATAGAATTCATTTCATCTTTTATAGCATCATACCAAAATTTTGATTCTTTACAATTCATGGCTTGTGAAAATGTTTCAAAATCATTTTTAGCTCCAATATTATAATCAGATTCCTGTAGATGCACAAAAAAGTCACTCGATATCGTTGATTTTCTAATTCTGATAGATCTCCTCGATGTTGATTCATTATCTTCTTGAGGAACTTGTTGTCCAACTGGTTGATCAACAATTTCTTCTTGTTACTCATGAACAAATTTATCAACTAGATTATTAGTAGGTTGTGGATCTTGAATGACAGGTTGTACAACACCTGGTTGAGCTGGAATGGTATTGTTAACAACAATCAATCTCAGATTTGGAGTGGACGATTGAGCAACTGAATAATATTTCTCAGAAACAAAGTCTCTGGATTGACAACTCATACTAATCACGTCATTCTTAAGAAATTTAGCTTTTCTTGGTTCCACAATCCTAGTAGCGTGAGATGAACAATAAAATCTGTATCCCTTAGACCTTTCAACATATCCAATGAAATGTCCACTAATTATCCTTGGGTCAAGCTTCTTTTTTTGTGGGTTATAGATTCTCACTTCAGACGGACATCCCCAAACGCGTACATGTCGCAGACTCGATTTCCAACCCTTAAATAACTCAAATGGTGTCTTTGGGACAACCTTAGTTGGAACTCAGTTCAATATGTACATTGTTGTCTTTAGTGCTTCAATCCACAAGGACTTAGGAAGCTTGGAGCTACTAAGCCTACTTCGCACCATGTCCATTAATGTTCGGTTTCTTCTTTATGCTACACTGTTCTGATTTGGAGAACCAAGCATGGTGTATTGGACAACTAACCCATGCTCTGCAAGAAACTTCGCAAACGAACCAGGCGCTTGTCCATCTTCAGTGTATCTACCATAATATTCTCTACCTCTATATGATCTCATGATCTTTATTTGCTTATCACATTGTTTCTATACTTCCAATCTAAATACCTTAAAGGCATCTAACACTTCATACTTATTATTAAGGATGTAGATATACATGTATCGGGAATAATCATCTATGAAAGAGATAAATTATTTATGACCATATGCGTCCATATTTGGACAACAAATATCAATATGTACGATTTCTAACAATTCAGTATTGGTAATTGCTATGCATACGTAAATGTTACATGTAATCACATAGCAATAATATTTTTTTCTCTCTTTTAACGCTTCTTTTGTGAGTAAAACGTTGGAATTTAACTTCTTCTCAGCTTTTATCCAGTAGATGCTAAAATTAGTTGATTTATAGTGTGTTGGTTGTATTTTTTTGTAGAAAATGATACAACAGAGACATGGAAAATGGATTCAAAATCTGGAGTGGCTCGCTCAGCGCACACATGTAGGCTCAGCACGCACATGCAGACTTGCTCAGCGCGAAAAGTAATGGCTCAATGCGCACATGCATGTTGGCTCAGCGCGAAAAGTGTTGGCCCAGCGTGCAACCAATTCTGAAAAACCTGATAGTGCACGTTTAGAAGTATAAAAAGGGGAAAACACTTACCCACAAAGGGAGACAGCCAGGGAGAGAAAGAGGCCAAGCTAGGGCACGAAAAAGAGGGAGAAATCCACTCACATGGGGGTCCCATTCCTCCATTTTCTTCTATTTCTCTTGCTTCCTTTTTGTATTTGTAAGTCTCTCATGACAATGGGAGGCTAATCCATCCATTGTTGGGAGCTCAGCAACCAAACACTCTCGATGTAATAATTCTAACTATGTATTTAATGTTATCTTCGTATTATTGTTGTTTTTCTGAGCTTTATTCATGTTTGTGGTTTGATCTCCCATTTGCATGGTTTCTTATAGGGTTTTAATGCATTGGAAAATGAATATTTCGTTAGAAATGAGAAGCACTTCTAAATATATCCATGTCTAGGAATAGAATTGTATTATTTAGCCTTAATTATGTATCTTTACTCTTAATGCAAATTATTTGATGTAGTTTGCTGAGGGATCGGGAGTGAAATTAGGTAATTTAAGACTAGCACTTGAGGAATCAAGGTTAGAATACAGTAATAGATGAAGGTGAGTGGAAATAACGTTGAATAGAGAAAAATCTTTAATATTACATCAAGGGTAGTTTTGGTGAGTTGAGCCCAACATGTCACAAACCTCTGAATCAATCGGCAACTCACCCCCATGTGTTTGTTTTCTATCTCTTCATTGTGCTCTGCTTAACTATCTTTAATTATGTTGAATTTTATGCTTCTGCATTAGGATTAGAAAAATATCAAATTTAAATCATTGTACGATTAAAATTAGAAATATATTAGCTCTGTGTACAAGCAAAGTCCATGCGGAATTCAACACTCGGACTTACCATTTATTTATTACCCTTTTTGGACTTGTTTGTTTGATTTCCCTTAATGCAACCTACAGAAGTTCAAAATCAGTAAAATCTGTAGTACTAATACTCCATTATTCACTAATCTCATAATTCTCTGGATGGAGATATGTATCAAGCTCTGATACCCAATGTAAGTCTAAAATATACTTTATGCAATCATGCTCATACATAAACAATAGAAGCAATTAGATCAAGTGCAAAAAAATTAAGATCATAAATACTTCCTGTCATTGCTATTCTTGTTTGCTCCGAAGATGAGTTGCAGTTGTCCATAAGTCAAGTAATCTGTGAGTGCTTTGTAAGTCTTCCAAACTCTTGCTCTCTTGCACATATGGTGTATTGCAGTTTTATGAGAGTGAGCACAGGGACCCCAAACATACACTATATATAGAACCTAACCATCAAAGTGTCTGTTATTAGTGGTGAGGAGAAAATATGAGTTGTTGGGATTTTTCTGTAGCTAAAACAATGTGAACCATATATTTTGACTTTATCCTCAATCAGTTACCAAAATAACCGAGAATAAAGGTTGGACACACTTACATGGATGTTATTGGTTTTACAACGCGTTGGATGTTGGTTATATCTTAAGAGAATGTTTTCTACTTTAAGTATGAACATGATATGTAGATAACAATTAGGTCCTTTTAATTAAGTTGGTTATGTCCACTTAACATCAACTCATTAGATTATCAACAATTTTATACTTTTTGTAAACATTAAAATCTAATGTGTGATATGTCATCTAGACCTAAAAAATTTACTAATCAAGGTGGACGCCTAACAACATTCCTTAACATTCGGATAATATGAAGTAACTGATAGATGAATAATGTAATATTTCCTTCTATTGTTTACAACTCAAGTTTCTATAGTATAGTATTACGGTCAAACTCTAATAAGTTAACATATTATATTTATATAATGAATGACTTCTTCTTTCATTCAATTTCTCTAGTTAAGGTCTTAATTATATCATAAAGCTCAAACTCATTACCAAGAGTTGATAGATTTATTTTTGATTAATCATTAATTCTACAAGTATTTAATCATATATAATATCTATTCAACTAGTGTCCTAAGCATTAGGTGTCTAAAATTAAAATATAATTATAACTTTTTAATTACAATGATAATCTCATGGCAAAGAAAATTATTATATTTCTTCTTGAAAATTTTCTATTAATAGATTAAAGTAATATTAATCATTAAAAAAAACTCTCAATTGAGTTAATTCAATGATAACATTCACATGCACATCATCTAGACATGCATTTTAATAAATGAGATCCATTATTTTTTATCCAATAAAGACTATTACATATATATATTGATTTATCTGGATTATTGATGTCCTATTCACAATTATCTTACTATCAACTATAATTTAGATTAAAACTATAAATAACTTATTTTTCATTATCATAATCTCTATCATGATAATCAGTATCTAATTTTAGAGAAATGGTTAAGTGGACACAAATCCAACACCTCATTCTTACACACAATGAATCAAAATTACAACTAATAAAAATGTAAAACAAATAATTCCTACCAATAAAATAAAACAAAAAACTAATATTTAAAACAAATAATCATATCCCACAAATTTCTCTACAATATGTTTTTGTAACTGTAATACCTTTTGGCTTTAGATGGAGACTATTTTTTTCTTTTAATGAATTTTTTTTGTACAATAAACACATATAAAATAAATAAAAAAATCACATGTGAATATTTTAATAAAAATAAAAACCAAAAATATGATTATTATAACTTATATGATCTACAATGATATACAAAATTTTCTATTTAGTACTTATCCATTAATTTTTTTAAAATAAAAGCTAATTCATAATTTCATAGATTAAATCGTTATTTATGCTATTAAGGTAATATATCATTTAAAATAACTTTTTAATGTATAAAATAAAATAACTTATAGTATAGAAATTTCATTTATATCATGAGGCTAATTTAGAGAGAAAAAAATTGATTAAGATTCTGATATCTCTGATTAAATTATAATTTTGATCTTTTATAATTTTAAATCTACAATTTTGGTTATCATATTTTTGAAAATA
>PYAF01005793.1:315554-362873 GCA_007407185.1 Glycine tomentella
TAAAAAATAATTTTTATATATAATAATTTATTATGTATATTAAATAAAATTTTATAATAAAAATAAATACATGTAAAATTAAATATTAAATATATTTAAATATGAATATTTTTATTTTAAGTTATAAATTTTGATAATTTGAAAAAAGTTAATCACTCTCGACTAATATATATAAAATAATATTTATAAAATTAATTAAAAAAGTGGGAATGTTAATGGTTTATTATTGTAAATTTTAAATAAAAAATCATGAATTCAATTTCTATTATAAGTATAATAAAAATAATCTAGATAACTAATGCATTATTTAAAGTTACGATTCGACTTTAAACGATTAATTTATTAAAAGTTGTTCATTAAAAAAAATATTGATTAAAAAATAAAGAATTAAAATCACATATTGGAACAAAATTATAATTTAACGAAAATATATAAGTTAACGAAAATTTCGGACACAGCCGACCCGAGGACTTCCCGCTTCTCCGTCTGTCAATTGCGGATTCATTTCATGTTTCGTCCCCAAACAGTAACACACTTCACATTTCTGATTTATTCAACACAATCTACGAACCCTCTACAACGCGCATCATCAACTTTGCTTTTTCAATTCCTTTCCGATCTGTGACCGTTTTTCAATTTCGCATATGCTATGCGATTCATTCATTGATTCATATACTTGCTTATTATGCTATGCTTTCGATATTTCATAACTAATTGCTCCTTAATTGGATTTGGATTTGTTAGGGAAGAAACACTTTTCCTTTAGATTTCCTTTGTTTGGATGTAAGTTTCTTTATAAAAATTTCTAAAAAAAATGATATAAGCTTCTTCATAAATTAAAATGAATTTTTATTAACTCATTTATAGATGTCATCTTATTTTATAGAAAAATTATATTAACAAACTTAGCTAATAAAGAATTTATTCTTTCGTATGGAAAAGTTAATATTATTTTTTTCTTCTTATTTTCTTCCTTTAGAAATGTTTTTATAAAAGTTTGTCCAAAAAGACTCATATTTGTCTACTATAGATCAGGAATAAGATAATTGTGTCTTTTGCTGGGAGTGTGTTGTGTGATCTGATAATGAATCGTTGCTTTCACGCTTAATCTTACTTATTGCAACTTTCTCACTCTTTTAATCTCTGTTGTCGTCTCAAAGTAGAATTGAAGTTTTTGTTATTCGTTAAGAGGATGGTTTCGTTTTTTTCTTATCACTATATAACGCTGCACCGTAATTAATTTATATTTATGTTGTCTGATTTCCCGTAGGTCTGTTAATTGGATTATAGCGTGTCGTATGAACTCTAGCTTGCTTTCACCATGGAAAATCAACAGTTAGTGGAGACAGATGGAGTAGGTTGTCAAGTTGCTGAGAACCTGCAAGTAGATGATTTGGAACTTGATCAGGATAAACAATCAAAGGAGGCGATAGCTGAGAGTATTGGTCATGTTGGCCCTGAGTTTGAAGATAAACTCGATGATATATCAGACAAGATAAATATGTGAAAGATGTAAGGTCTAATACAAAAGATGAGAGTAGGAATTTGGAATCTGGAACTCAACCAGAAAACTTAGAGACCAAATCTGAAACAGAAGGCAGGACTGATAAGAAAGAGGATTCTGGTGATAAGATGGGTGCATTCGGAGCCTAAAATTCAAGAAACAAATGTAGATAATAATTCTGGACAGAGTGACTTGGCTAAAGAAGTGGATGATAGGGAATCAATGCAGATGTTTGATAAGTCAGATGAAATTCCTAGCGAGGACCACAATTTGGAGCCTGTATTTGATGGAACAGAAGTTCCACGGATGGAAGCTAACCGGAGTATGTATGGCCGTAGGTTGGATGATCAGGACTCTCCAGGTGTGGTTGAGAAGGCTGTGGCTCTCAAGAATTTTGTTAAGGAGAAGAGTGAAGTGGCAGTCTCCACCGCCTTTCTGGAAAAAAAGATGAAGGTGCTGTGGATAATGCTGATGATGAATGTAAGGATCTTTCAGACATCCCAAAGGTTGGTGAAACCAAAGTCGCGTCTGAGAAGGCAGTGAAGAAATTTGACTGGAATCCCTTACATTACATCAAGAAGTCATCTGATGTTGGTGTGGAAAACAAAACTGAGCAGAGGGACTCAATAGCCATCAAAGGAAGGATTATACTGTACACAAAACTTGGGTGCCAAGAATCTAAAGAGATTAGGCTATTTTTGCGTACAAAAAGGCTTGGATATGTCGAAATCAACATAGATGTGTACCTCGGTAGAAAGATGGAGCTGGAAAAGATTTCTGGATCTACTTCTGTACCAAAGGTTTTTTTTCAATGAAATACTACTTGGAGGCTGGAATGAACTAAAAATCCTAGATGAGTCTGGTAAGCTTGATGAGAAGATTGACTTTCTTATTACTGAAGCACCAATATTTGAAGCCCCATCACCACCTCTCTCTCTAGAGAGGATGATGTGTCCAGTAGTGGACCACTTGATGAATTGGCAATTATTGTCCGCAAAATGAAAGAATCTATTGCAGTGAAGGATCGGTTGTACAAAATGCGCAGGTTTTCTAACTCTTTTCTTGGTTCAGAAGCTATCAACTTCTTATCAGAAGATCAATATTTGGAAAGGCCAGATATAAGCTTTGTCTTACGCCTCAAGCGTGGTACATAACCCATCTATGACTTCTTATATCATATGTATTCATTTATTGCATAGAATTTGATCTTGCTATATTTTCAATCACATGTTCAAACAAATCATTCTCCAAATATCTCATAGATTCATTTAATTCAATTTCTTGCTTCATAATGTCACTGTTATCTTTCTAGTTGTTGTCTGGTGTTATAGGCTGTTGAGTTTGCACTAAAGCTTGCTGACAAACTTTTCTTTCGAAATGTTCTTGAGTGAGTCCAAGTACTCTATTTGGTGTTTCCATTTTCCATTGTTATGTTTTGTTAGTTGTTACAGACTTGATAATCCTTCCCCATTTTCAATGATTTTTGTTTTGCTTTAGTGAGGATATATTTGAGGATGGAAATCACTTGTATTGGTTTTTTGATGATGACCCAATTGTGGTATCACAATGTCACAACATTACTAGGGGCATAATTACCTTGAAGCCCAAGCCTTTAGCAGAAATTACATCAAGATTGAGGTTTCTGTCTCGTGCTATGTTTGAAGCCTATGTTTATGAAGATGGACGTCGTATTGATTATACAAGTATACATGGAAGTGTTGGAGTTTTTTTTGTTTAAACTCCATGGGTTATGAATAAGAGGCGGTTGGAAAAAGGTTAGAAAAAATAATAACTTCTCCCAACTGCTCCTGGGAAAGGTTAGAAAAAAAAAATAACTACTCCCAACCGCTCCTAGGAAATGTTAGAAAAATAATAACTACTCCCAACTGCTCCGATAACCAACAGTTACGATGGTTCATCGCCAAGAGTCACGATGGTTTACAGACAACTCTTCAACATGGTTGTTTGTTGTCTATAAATAGACATAGAGACAGTCAGAAAATAGGAAGTAGAAAAAATTGATAGAGTTTTGATAGTTAATTTTTTATGATATTCTCGCTTAGATACTAGTGCATTTTCATATCACATAACTCTTCATTCTTTCTGAGTGATTCCTCAAGCATTAGATTTGTTCGCTTGGGCTGTTGATTTGAAGTGCCATCAATCTTCAGACGTTGATCCGTTCTATCCTGGGAGACAATTGTTCATCAATCTTTGGCATCAATTGGAGGGAACAAATTGTCTTAAGGAGACAACATTGTTGGGCTCGGATCCTTTCATCTCTTTGCATCTGTTTCTGATTCATACTTATCATACAAGTTCTGTTTAAATTGTTTTTTGTACAGTTGTAGTAAATTATATTGTTCCTCTTGACCACTCAAATTCTGACCCTTGTGCAATTGGATATATTTCAATTCTAAATTAACTAATAAATCTAACAATCTTAAGACAATTTGCTTTGAATCTGGTTTGAGTATGTTCTATCTTTTTGTATTATATACTGTTGTATACTCTCTGTACTTTGAACGATTAATCTGTGTGATTAATCAGTGTTTCTATCTGTGTAACAGAAATGACTTTGACAAGTGCAAACTTGGTCAACAACAACAAGGCTCCCTCTGTTTGAACTCTTGCTGAAAAGCCTGAAAAATTCAATGGGGTTGATTTCAAGCATTGGCAACAGAAAATGTTGTTCTATTTGACAACCCTATGTTTGGAACGTTTTCTCAAGGAAGATGCTCCGAAGTTGAAAGAAGGAGACGAACATGATAAAGAGAAGGTTGTTGCGGTTGATGCATGGAAGCATTCTGATTTCCTATGCAGAAACTACATCCTCAATGGTCTAGACAATTCCTTGTATAATGTGTATAGCACTTTAAAAACCAGTAAGGAATTGTGGGATAATCTAGACAAGAAATACAAAACAGAAGATGCTGGCTTGAAGAAATTCATTGTTGGGAAATTTTTGGACTTCAAGATGAAAGACTCTAAGAATATGATGAGTCAAGTGGAGGAACTTCAAGTATTAGTGCATGAAATTCATGCTGAGGGGATGACCCTGAGTGAATCATTTCAAGTTGCTGTGGTTATTGAAAAATTACCACCATCCTGGAAGGATTTCAAGAACTATCTCAAGCATAAGCGCAAGGAGATGACACTTGAAGATTCGATAATAAGGTTGAGGATAAAAGCAAACAACAAAGTTGATGAAAAGAAATTTGGCAACAATCCTATGGTCTCAAGGGCTAATGTTGTTGAAGAGGGATCAAAGTCCAAGAAACTAAAATATTCCAATATTGGAAATGCTAAACAATGCAAAGGTAAAGGCAAAAAGTTCAAAGGCAATTGCTACAATTACGGTAATCCTGGCCACCGTGCAAAGGATTGCAAAAAGTCACAAAAAAAAAAAAAAAAAAAGACTACTCAAGCCAACTTGGTTGATACCGCTTGTGGAGAAATTGAAAATCTCAACTTAACAGCGGTGGTGTTGGAGTGTAACCTTGTAGGGGACACTAAAGAGTGGTGGGTGGATACCGGTGCCACTAGGCATGTCTGTTCATCCAAGTGGATGTTTTCCTCCTACACTCCTGTGAAGAATGATGAGAAACTTTATATGGGTAACTCTTCTACTTCAAAAGTTGAAGGTATTGGAAAGGTGGCTTTAAAGATGACTTCTGGCAAGGTTGTGACACTTAATGATGAGCTTCATGTGCCTGATATTCGCAAGAACTTAGTGTTTGGATACCTTCTGAGCAAGAATGAATTTAAACTTGTATTTGTATCTGATAAGTTTGTACTTACTAAGAATGATGTGTATGTAGGAAAAGAATACGTTAGTGAGGGCCTTTTTAAGATGAATGTAATGACTGTAATCAGTGGTGGTGTTAGTATTAATAATAATGTTACTTCTGTTTACTTGCTTGAGTCTTCTAATTTATGACATCAAAGATTAGGACATGTTAATTTTAAATCAATTAAAAGTTTGGTTAATTTAGATTTATTGCCTAAAGTTGAATGTTCTAATACTAAATGTCAAGTATGTGTTGAATCAAAGATTTGAAGATTACCTTTTTCTTCTATTGATAGATCAACTGAATTGTTAGATTTAATACATACTGATATATGTGATATGAAATCTGTACCATCTAGGGGTAATAAGAAATATTTTATTACTTTTATTGATGATTGTAGTAGATATTGTTATGTCTATTTACTTAATAGTAAGGATGAAGCACTTGTGGCTTTTAGACAATATAAAAATGAAGTTGAAAATCAACTTAACAAGAAAATTAAGGCTATAAGGAGCGATCGTGGGGGAGAATATGATGGCCCCTTCGAGGAATTCTGTATAGAATCTGGGGTTATACATCAGATGACTGCTCCTTATGCACCGCAATCAAATGGGATTGTAGAAAGGAAAAATCGGACATTAAAAGAAATGATGAGCGCTATGTTAATCACGTCCGATTTACCACATAACTTGTAGGGGGAAGTCATTTTGACGGCAAACTATATTATTAATAGAGTTCCTCACAAGAAGACTAAGAGCATACCATACGAAGTATGGAAAAGAAAGCAACCTTCCTTGAAACACCTGAAAGTGTGGGGGTGCTTGGATAAGGTCGCGGTTCCTAAACCCAAAAGGTTGAAGATCGGACCTAAAACCGTGGATTGTGTATTCATTGGTTATGCACTTAATAGTAGTGCTAGTTGATTCTTGGTTTATAAATCCGATATCTCAGATATACATGTTAATACGCTTATTGAATCAAGGGACGCTAGGTTCTTTGAGGATATATTTCCATATAAAAAGGTATATGAACCAAGTGGCAATAACAATGATAATGTTGTGAGACCTCAAGAGACTACAACTAGTGTTAATCCTATAGAGGAAGAACCTAGACGTAGTAAGAGACAAAGGACTACCACATCCTTTGGACCTGATTTTCTAACATATCTGTTAGAAAATGAGCCTCAGACGTATAAAGAAGCTGTAACGTCTCCAGAAGCACCATTCTGGGAAGAGGCTATCAATAGTGAAATTGAATCCATCCTGTCAAATCACACTTGGGAATTGGCAGACCTTCCACCTGGCACTAAGCCTCTAGGAAGTAAGTGGGTCTTCAAAAGGAAGATGAAGGAAGATGACACTATTGATAAATATAAAGCTAGGCTAGTAGTCAAAGGCTATAAGAAACACGAAGGTCTCGACTACTTCGATACCTATTCACCTGTTACAAGGATTACATCCATTAGGATGTTAGTCGCACTAGCAGCGTTATATGGGTTAGAACTACATCAAATGGATGTTAAAGACAACTTTCTTAAATGGAGACCTAGAAGAAGAGATCTATTTGGAACAACCTGAAGGGTTTTCTGTTCCAGGACAAGAACGGAAAGTTTGTTGCTTAATTAAATCCCTTTATGGGTTAAAGCAAGCTCCAAAACAATGGCATGCAAAATTTGATAAAGTTATGTTATCAAACGGTTTTAGTATTAATGAATGTGACAAGTGTGTCTACATTCAAAATACTGAGAAAGGGTTTGCCATAGTCTGTCTTTATGTAGACGACATGTTGATATTGGGTAGTAATAATCAAATGATTAAAGCTACTAAGCAAGTGCTTGCCAGCAAATTTGACATGAAAGATTTGGGAAGAGCAAATGTTATTTTAGGTATCAAAATCCATAGAACATCAAGGGGTTTGGCTCTATCACTGGCTCACTATATTGCTAAAATTCTTGAAAAATTCAACAGTTTAAATATAACTCCTGTGAATAATCCCATAGACTCTAGTCTTCGACTATTGAAGAATACTGGCAAAGCTAAAGCACAAAGGAATATGCTCAAGTATTAGGCAGTCTTATGTATGTTATGAATTGCACTAGACCTGATATTGCTTATGCAGTGAGCATGTTGAGTCGCTTTACGAGTAATCCAAAAGTGTATCATTGGAAAGCTATGGTAAGAGTTTTAGGATACCTAAAGCACACTCAAAACTTTGGTTTGCATTACGAACAGTACCCTGCAGTTATTGAAGGATATTGTAATGCAAATTGGATCACCGGTTCTAATGATACTAAATCCACAAGTGGATATGTATTCACCCTTGGTGGGGGTGTTGTATCTTGGAAATCGTCCAAGCAGACTTGCATTGCAAGATCAACTATGGAAGCAGAATTTATCGCTTTAGATAAAGCCGGTGAGGAAGCAGAATGGCTTTGTAATTTTGTTGAGGATGTTCCCAGTTGGTCAAAACTAGTACCAGTTGTAGGCATACATTGTGATAACCAAGCCGCCATTGGAAGGGCTAAGAACGTCTTGTATAACGGCAAGTCTAGACATATACGTCGTAGACATGATACCGTTAGACAGCTACTCTCGAATGGAATCATCACAATAGACTATGTGAGGTCTAAAGAGAATATAGCAAATCCATTAACTAAAGGGATTCTTAGAGAGCTAGTTGAAAATTTGTCGAAAGGAATGGGTTTAAGGCCTATCAATTGTTGATCATCGCGGTAACTCTACCTTGATGAATGGAGATCCCACGAACTAGGTTCAAAGAGACAACTAAGTCATGATCGACTATTAAACACTGTGAAGTTTTTAAACTCATACTCATTCCTATGACAATACAGTGTATATGAGGGTAAGCATAACTGCTTTTAATGGTTTCTTAATCTGATGTGCTCAGATGATGTATGTGGAGGTATATCCCAAGAAATCACCTATGTGAGTGTGAAGTAAGGGCCGCTTTAATGAGAACTTAAAAAGGCCGATTCTCTACAACACTTGCAGAACCAGGAAGGTGTCCATGGCCAAAATGGACACAACAATGAGGACGAGCAATGCTAGGGAAGCAATTGTGTGTCTCCTATTGTCTCGGTATACACCATAAAGGTCGACGATTCAAGGCATCACGACCACCGATTGACCTAGTATATCCGATAGGTTTACACTAGAGAAGGTTCAAAGGTAACCCCTACCTATCTCGATGCAATTGTTTCTCGCCGAGGAATCACACTTGCATACAGATTCATATGCATTTAGTCATGTTGAATTGATCTCTTATTCATGTGGGGGATTGTTGGAGTTTTTTTGTTTAAACTCTATGGGTTATGAATAAGAGGTGGTTGGAAAAATGTTAGAAAAAAATAATAACTTCTCCCAACCGCTCCTGGGAAAGGTTACAAAAAATAATAACTACTCCTAACCGCTCCTAGGAAAGGTTAGAAAAATAATAACTACTCCCAACTGCTCCGATAACCAACGGTTACGATGATTCATCGCCAAGAGTCATGATGATTTACAGACAACTCTTTAACAGGGTTGTTTGTTGTCTATAAATAGACACAGAGACAGTCAGAAAATAGGAAGTAGAAAAAACTAATAGAGTTTTGATAATTAATTTTTTATGATATTCTCGCTTAGATACTAGTGCATTTTCATATCACATAACTCTTCATTCTTTTTGAGTGATTGCTCAAGCATTAGCTTTGTTTGTTTGGGTTGTTGATTTGAAGTGCCATCAATCTTCAGACGTTGATCCGTTCTATCCTGGGAGGCAATTGTTCATCAATATTTGACATCAATTGGAGGGAACAAATTATCTTAAGGGGACAACATTGTTGGGCTTGGATCTTTTCATCTCTTTGCATCTGTTTTTGATTCATACTTATCATACAGGTTCTGTTTAAATTGTTTTTTGTACAGTTGTAGTAAATTATATTGTTTCTCTTGACCACTCAGATTCTGACCCTTGTGCAATTGGAAATAGATCGATCAGGAAGTGAGGAGTTCGCAAGGTTGCTTTAACTTATCTGTCTTTTGCCTTGCGTTAGAGCTTACACATGCCGTGAAATATTGATAATATATTCAGTTATTTATAGAATTTCTTTACTTATACAATAATCGTTTTAGGTATCTGAGAATAGTTGGAGAGCTCCAAAGAGTGGAAATATCGGATTCGTCTAGAGAAGAGAAGCTTGCGTTCTTTATTAATCTTTATAATATGATGGCCATCCATGCAATCTTAGTATTGGGCCATCCAGATGGAGCACTGGAAAGAAGGAAATTATTTGGAGAGTTCAAATATGTTATCGGTGGGTCCACCTACTCACTTTCAGCTATTCAAAATGGCATATTGAGGGGAAACCAGCGACCACCATATAACCTTAAGAAGCCATTTGGTGCAAAAGATAAACGGTTGACGGTAAGCTATTAATTCTTATAATAGTTACTTCTAGCAATTAAACTATTTTTTTCTATTAACAAATTAAATTTGTTAGTAATACTTTTAAATTATTGTTCTGTTTGGTACATATGCTTTCACCGTGAAATTACTTGAATAGCATGGTTACTTTGGTGCTCAAATTTGTCAGGTGGCACTTCCTTACCCTGAGCCTCTTATTCATTTTGCTTTGGTATATGGTACCCGATCTGGACCTGCACTTCGGTGCTACTCTCCTGGAAATATTGATGAAGAGTTATCGGATGCAGCCCGTAATTTTTTGAGAAATGGAGGCATTGCAGTTGATTTGACTGCAAAGTCTGTAAATGCCAGTAAGATCCTAAAACGGTAAGTTCTTTCTACGGAGGATTCTGAATATAATTGATGTGATTTTTCGTAAATTTAAGCAGAGACAACTCATCAAATACTTCCTATATACACTATTACATTTTCTCACGGTGAGAAACCAAACCTTTCAAATTATATATTTAGCTGAATGGTTCAAACAAAAAGTATTTAAAACTTCAATTTTGTATGTTTGACTGGCGGCTAATGTCACTTGAACTTATAAATACGTGAAGGATCTTGCAGAAATGCAAATGAACAATTTATTGGTGAAAATCCAAATTGATGTTGAATACATATTGTTTTGTATGTAAAACTAAAATATGTACACTCGTTTACTGTTATCAATAAAAAAACGATATTGAACTGCTAAAACTAGTGTTTTATTTTGGGATATTCAAATCTGACTGTAGTTATTTCTCCTTGTTCATTTCTCTGGTATAGTATAGATTTTGGCAAGAACGAGGTAGAGGTGATAAAGCATGTTTCAAACTACTTAGATTCAACCGACTCAGAAGTATTGTTGGACCTAATTGCTACTTCCGAGTTGAAGGTGACATTTCAGCCTTATGACTGGGGCTTGAACTGCTAGCATGGGCTACCAAAGTTCTGTAAATATGTCACATAGATTAATACTGATTTTCTATTATACAGATTACCACCAAAGTAATCAATGTCGTATGTTAACTTTTCTGCCAATTTCACTTGTCTATATAGAATGGTACACGAGGAAGACAAATAGGGCTGAGGAAAATATGTTTCTCTTATTTCCAGAATTCGTGTTCTATATGTACCGTCTTTCTACAACTTGTGCTCTATATTGTTTGATGCAACTTATGATGGTCCATCACATGTACTCTACGTGAAGAGCTTGAACTTGTAATTAATGCCATTCTCACGTGGCCTTGTTCTTCTTTTTTTAAGGGTTGAACTTAAATGGATGAACAATAATTTTTGGATTTCCATTTTTCAAAACACTAAAGTAACGCTCATCATCTCTCTCTCTCTCTCTCTCTCTCTCTCTCTCTCTCTCTCTCTCTCTCTCTCTCTCTCATCTCATCTAGTTATATTACCTATTATATTTATATTTTTCTTCATTTTTGTTGAAGATCAACGCAGAATCAACAGATTCTGTTTGTATAGCTCATTAGGATTTAATTATTAGCTGTCACTTCTATCTTTACCATATTTAGAATTAGCATTTAATAGGGAAATCAATTCCCTACATTCTATATATATCTTCCATGTACCATTCATAGATTAAAGGAAAATAAAACCTAATTTTCGTATGGTATCAGAGTTCAATTTGAACCATCCCTAAACCTAGTGCCGCCAAGCCATGGGAGACCAAAATTCTGATGAAACTCTCACGGTGGATACTGGATCATTTCCGACCAGCTCACACAATGGGTTTACTCACCTCATCATTGGCCATAAACTAAATGGTCAGAACTATATACAATGGGTAATGTCGTTCAAGATCTTTCTTCAAGGAAAAGGAAGGCAAGGTTACATCACAGGAGATTCAGAGTGTCCTAAGAAAGGGGACGCAATGTTCAAAAATGGCAACTTGAGAACAGTCAAGTAATGTCATGACTACTCAACACCATGACAAATGAAATTGGTGAAAACTTCATGTTCTGACACTGCAAAAGATATATGGGATGCAATGAAGGACATATGTGAAGAAGTTTCATGGTGTTGTATAGAAGATAAGAAGTATAAGGAGTTGGTGGAAAAAGATAGTATTTACAAATTTCTATTGGGACTAAACAAGGATCTTGATGAAGTTTGTGGAAGGATTCTTGGAACCAACCACTTCCCAAAATTCGGGAAGTCTTCTCAAAAGTGAGAAGGGAAGAAAGCAGGAAGAAACTCATGCTAGGAACATCCATTGAAAGCTCAACAATGGCAGTAAGAGGAAACCAACCTTGACCACCACAAAAGAAAAACCACCCCTGGTGTGATCATTGCAAGAGGCTAGGCCACACCAAGGAAACATGCTGGATCATTCATGGAAAATCTTCAGAAGCCAGACAGTTCAAAAGCAAGGAAGGCAGATGCAACACAGTCTTTAACCATCAACAAGTTGAGGTAAATTCTAATTCATCTCCATTCAGCAAAGAACAAATGGAGGCTCATCTAAAACTACTTCAATAGTCTATGGTAACTGCAGAAAAAGGTGGTACTGCAGTAGTGGCTCAAAGAGGTAATTTTTTACATGCCCTAAACACTAGTAAAGAAAGAACAAAGTTATGGATCATTGACTCGGGAGCTTCAAATCACATGACTGGAGATTTTACTTTGTTTAGTAGTTATTCTTCATGTCCTTATAACTATATTGTCTGGATAGCTGGTAGGACTCGTTCTAAGGTCATGGGTAAATGATCCATCATTATCTCACAAAATATTACACTTGAATCAGTTCTGTATGTGCCAAAACTTGATTATAACTTGTTGTCCATTGCAAGATTACAAGAGATTTGAAATGTGTTACTTAATTCTTCCCAAACCTGTGTGAATTTTAGATTTTGGAGTTAGGGAAGATGATTGGCAATGCTGAAGAGTGTGTTGGACTCTACCTTCTTCAAGTTGAAAAACCAGAAGAAGAAATTAAGAACCATATGTAATAGCAGCAGCTCCGAGTAATGATAATACTGTCATGTTGTGGCACTATAGATTAGGCCACCCAAATTTCATGTACTTGGAAAAGATGTTTCCCTCATTATTCAATAAAAACAAGAAATATATTCAGTGTGAAATCTACTAATTGTCTAAACATTCAAGCAGCCATTACCCACCCCAACCCTATCAACCATCCAAACTTTTCTCACTAATTCCTAGTGATGTATGGGGACCATCACAAGTTCACGACATTACTGGCTCAAGATGGTTTGTCACCTTTATTAATGATCACACACGCGTCACTTGAGTGTTTCTAATGAGGAAAAATCAGAAGCAGGCAGGACATTTGGCATCTTTCATAATATGATGTAAACACAATTTCAAAGCAGGATTCAAGTACTCAGAACTGACAATCGTCATGAGTATTACAACCTTGCTTTAAATTCCTATCTTCAAAAGGTTGGAATTTTTCACCAAAGTTCTTGTGTAGACACCCCCAACAGAATGGGGTTGCGAAACGGAATAATAGACACCTTCTGGAAGTGACTAGATCAATCATGCTAGCTCCAATGTTCCAAAACAATTATGGGGAGAAGTCGTCATTTCAACAACTTACCTCATAAATAGAATGTCTTCCTGTATCCTTGACTTTAAGACCCTTTTCTCCACACTTCAAACCTTCTTCTCAACCAGCAAAACATTTTCTTCTATTCCATTAAAAATCTTTGGATGTTCAACTTTTGTCCACAAACTAAACCCTCAACGTAGCAAATTGGACCCCAAATCCATCAAATGCATATTTCTTGGTTACTCTCATCTTCAAAAAGGATACAGGCGTTACTTTCCCCCATACTAATTTTTTTTTACCACACTATGGGTGTAACCTACTTTGAAAATCAACCCTGTTACCCCAAAGTTGGCATTCAGGGTGAGTAACCAAACACCTATCCAACTAAAAACTCAAAATACCAACATTTGGCTATTGAGATAATAAACTTGCCTTTCTTCAGCATAAACATGAACAAACCTTACCGGACCAGAATCATAACACTCAAACAACCGAACCTGTACCTAAACCAGCTGAAAGGACAACAGAGGTTATGACAAAACCTACAGCAGAAACTGAACATGATGTAGCAGAAGTTGTGACAGAAATTGGAGCAGAAATTGAACAGGATGTAGTTAAAGTTTCAACTACATCTCAACAGAACCATGCCCGAGAAGCACGAGAAGATAATTGGAAGGTTTATAAGAGGAAAAGGAGGAAGGATGTAGAGTCAAGCACAACTCCAATGCAAAACCATGAATCCAACCAGGCTCTAGGAAATGAAGTTTCCACAAGTAATATTCTTCCTAACCCTGAACCTGTTGATATAAATACAACAACTACCAATATTCCTATTGCTAATAGAAAAGAGGTTAGAAAATTGTCACAAAATTATAGGTCCTTTGTAGCAGTTGTTGACAATGTAGAAATTCCAAGAAATATTCAAGAGGCACTACAAATACCCGAATGGGCATCAACTGTAACAGAAGAAGTTCAAGCACTTGTAAAAAATGACACATGGGAAGTCACCACTATTCCAAAAGGGAAGACAACAGTGGAATGTAAATGGATATTCACAATTAAATGCAATGTTGATGGCAGTATAAACAGGTACAAGGCTTAGTTGGTTGCAAATGGATTTACACAATGATATGGAGTAGATTATGAAGAGACATTCACACATGTTGTTGAACTCAATTTTGTTCGGTCCTATTTTCTCTAGCAGTAAATCTAGATTGACCTCTACACCAACTAGACATAAAGAATGCTTTCTAAATGGGGAGTTAGAAGAAGAGGTATATATGTAAATACCTTTAGGACTTGAATCACCCAGCAGACCAAACATTGTGTGTAGGCTTTGTAAATCTCTATATGACCTTAAACATGTTGGGTATGACTCATACTGTGCCGTCAGAAGATATGCACAAGGGCCTTGTGTTTTATTATTTATAGTTTGGGCTTGGGCCCATGAATAGCTATGATGTTTAGGGTTTCTAAGCCTATATATTTTCTTATAATCTGAGTGTAAGTGTACATGTGTGTGAGAAAATAAAGTGAATAGCTGTACGTAGCCCACATTAGGTGAACCAAGGTAAACTCTATGTGTTATTTTCTTCTTCTCTTTCTCTCTTTCTCCTATCACGATTGTTGTGTGATTGTTCGATACCCAACAAAATAATCTCCAAGGGCGTGGTTTGACAGGCTAACAAAAGTTGTCAAGCAAGATGATTTTGTCCAATGTCAAACAGACCATACTATGTTTGTTAAACATTTTGTGGATGGAAAGATAACTTTGTTTATTGTCTATGTAGATGATATCATAATTACAACAGACAATTATGATCAATAAATCATCTGAAGAATCTTCTAACCAAGGAATTTGAAGTCAAGGATCTAGGGCATCTCAAGTATTTGCTAGGGATGGAAACTGCTCAGACAAAGAATGATATTTATGTTTCTCAAAGGAAGTACACTTTGGATTTACTTCAAGAAACGAGCATGCTTGGATGCAAAGCAGCCTATACTCCCATAGAACCAATCAAAAGGAGTGAAGAGAAGAGTGTAGCAGCTGACAAAGATAGATATCAAAGTCTAGTTGGAAAACTAATCTATCTAACTCATACTAGGCCAAGCATTGGCTTTGCTATAAGCATGACTAGTCGTTCTATGTCAAAGCCAATTGAAACTGACGAGAAATGTGAATAGAATCCTCCAATACCTTAAAGGTACACCAGGTCGAGGGCTCTATTTCTAGAAGAACTCAACAGAGGTATTGAAGTATGTACTGATTCAGATAGGGCAAGATGTCTATCTGACAGGAAATCAACTACAAGATATTGCACATTTGTATGGGCGAACATGGTAACTTGGAGAAGCAAGAAACAATTTGTTGTGGCTAGGAATAGTGCAGAAGCAAAACCTAGAGATATGGCACACGCTGAATGAAATCATAATTCCTACCAACTACACCATGAGAATGTTTTGTGATAAGAAGGCTACTATAAGCATTGCAAAGAATCCAGTTCATCATGATAGAACAAAGCATGTGGAGATTGATAGACATTTCATTAAGGAAAAAATTGATCATAAGATATACGTGTCAATCATGTTCCATCATGCCAACAGACAACAAATATTTTAACAAAAGTCCTACCAAAAAATGTATACGATAATATCAGATCCAATCTGGGTATGATAGGTATCTACCATCCAGATTGAGGGAGAGTGTTGAAGATCAACACATAATCAACAAATTTTGTTTGTACAACTCATTACGATTTTATGTACATAATTATCAACTGTCATTTTTGTCTTTACCATATTTAGAATTAGCATTTAATAGGGAGATCAATTCCCCTTATTTCTAGGCTAGACCATTGCTCTTATTTATGTCCAATACATTTTATATATATCTTCCATGTACCATTCACATATTAAAGAAAAATAAATCCTAATTTTCGCATGATTTTTTTTTACTTGTTATGTGTGTCAATAGGCTTTTAAAATTTTAGATGTCCAAAAATCATTTTTCTATATGGATTTACTTATACGGTAGAATATAGTTAAAACATCTTCATCGAGGTTGCTGATTTCAGCTTGTCTTATTAAACACCATGCCTAATTAAAAACCTATCGGTGGTGGTGCTAATTAAGCACTCCTCAAAGAGCAGGTTATAAGCATTGGTCCTTAAAATTTTTTACATGGATTTTGTGTAATAAAAAGACCTATTCATGAACTCCAAGAACTGGGGAAAACATGAATTGTTCGGGTAGGAGATGGCCTTATGAGTTAATTGTGTTAGATTTGAGAAAAATGTCACATCTTAACTTTATTATTCATTTATAGCCTTTTATATTTAAGAAAAGAAAGAAATAAGAGGGAAATATAGTTTAAATAAAGATATTTGATTTAAGTGGAAATAACTAGTCTGTCTCCCACTTTTTTATTTCTCTTTTACTAAACATGTTTTATTTGTAACTTATTTCTTTCCTCTACATGTTATTTCTCCTTCACCAAATAAAGGCTTAAGGGTTTCAAAGGAGTGAAATTCTAAGGGGGCCTATTGAAAAAAGTTCGAATACAGGCAACAATTAAACAAGAACAAAAGTAGCATATCAGAGTTCTTTCTCCTTATCTTTAAAACAATAACAATTTTATTTCCCCTTCACTCCTTATCTTAAAAGTGGAATGAAGAACTCTCAATGAATTTATTGTCGTTAGTTATAAGTGCGAATTAGTTGAAAACATGCAAAGGTGGGCCCTCTCCTTTCATCAACGTCAAAATGTGTAACATGCAAAGCTGGAAAATCTCTCCCATTCAAAGTCGCTCACAGAAATACATTATCTAATGAGCAACTGAGATTGACTGATCGAGTACCTTAAAGCACAAACGCAGGCGAAAACAATTTTCAAAACGGCGCAGACCGTTTACAATAGTCACGTTTAGCTTGTTAGATATTTGCTAGTAGAAGCCACCGCTGCAAAGGAATTACAGAATCACAAGTTTATGACTGATAACAATGGTTGCTGTCTAGGCAACATAAGCTGCGGTTACCACATTCAACATGTAAATACAAGATCATGTTTTAAATTGCTCACATAATGTTCTTTACTTAGATGGAGGGATCAAACAATGATATGCCCTCTGTTACTAGGTAACCAATCCAAAGATCTTCCTCACTTGGCTGCTGATCCCATAATCACAAAGGGGATTTAAAAAGGAGCTAGAAGCTAACCCTGCAAGAGTTTGAATTCCTTGGAAGCTGATAAAGAAAGCGAAGATCACGACAAAAAAAGTGCAATCCAACCATCAAATGAATTGTCCAATACATGACGTAAAAATGCTACTGTAGGTGGCCAAAAGATATTCAGCATTGTTTGGGCAGACAGTGTGCCCAGCTATAAAACCAACACTGCAGAACAGTTGCATCCTTCGTGCCCTATTGTTACAACCAAAATTAGGATTTGCAAAAAATTAAAAGAGAACAAAAAAAAAAAAAAAAAAAACAAACAAAAACAATACATCAGGATTTCTATAAGAATGCAGCCTGGTCTGGATGATGAAATGGTCAGATAATCATTCTGTCCAAGTTCTGCAGCTGCCCATTTTTTTTATTGTTAGTAAATTAGATGCCAAACAAAGTTAACTTGCAAGATAAATGTTGTAAAAGACTAAAAGTTGTTATACTACACTCTGGCCTGCTATACTCCCTCAAGGTTTTCTTCGTCACACTGTCTTCTCAAGAATAATACACCAGTTGGATTTATCAAAAAATTGATCAACAATCCTAGCATTGTTTATTCCAGTTGTCAAACTGCAAAAAGATACGAAAATAAGTAAGAAATCAGAACTCGTGCATCAAGCATATAAGCATAAAAAGTCATCTACAATGTAGTTCTGAATTATTCTTCTATTTAAATTTGAAATGTTTATTTTGAAACATAGAGTAACGAGGGCCAATAAATAAAAAGGTCATCATAAATTTGTCATGCAACTACAGATCCAGTTGATTGGATAAAGTGGGTAAGGAAGACACATGATGGCATGACACTGCGCACTTCAATCCCTTCTTTGTTACTTTTAAACACCACAGCTTGTATTTTCAAAAATATCATAAATATCATAACTTCTACCTTAACTTCTTCCCCTAACGAGTAGCAACTCAATTTCTTTGATAGGGGGGAAAACAAATTACCATTTGACAACAAAGTAACAACTCAAGGAGCAAATTTTAAGTTTTAAGTTGAACAGCTTTTACAAATCTAATGTCCCCCATCTTATCCAAGTCTGCTTTACATGATCCATATTTCTAGATTCAGATATAAAGTATGCTAACATAGCACAATTGACATTCAAGATCAAGCTTGCCAAACACGAATCTTGACGAGTAACTTTAGCAAATTACTACATGGGGACAAATTAAAGAAAGAGATCTAAGCCATGGAATGTTACCTTTCAAGCTCGCCTTTACTAAAAACATGATAATATCGATTATACACCACAGCACCTTTTTTGTCATCTCTCGTTGCCAGACCAGCAGCAAGAGCTTCAGCAGAAGCACCACTGATTTCAGCACGATGATAAGGTAAATGCCAGGGAACAAAGAATTCCTGTTGATTCTTTATATATTTTTCTTCCTCCAAATCTCTTGATACATGTGGGTCATTGCAAACTTCCATGTGCTCACCAGAGCTACTCACCTCACTTTCGGGAATACTTTCCAATGACGAGGATGAAGGTGCCCGAGTACGAGGACTTCCTGGTCCTACCCACTCATCAACATATTTCTCATTCAGTGGTGTCCATTTGGTAATCAGCTTACTATCCTCTTGCTCTACAGCCCAAACTGTAATCAGAACAAGGCCACCCTTTTTAACAACTCTGACCAATTCTTCTATTGCCTTTCTCCTTCTATTTTCAGTGCTTAAATGATGTAACACAGCTATAGATATTGCTGCATCGCCGAAACCAGTCCTGTAAGGGAGATTCACAGCATCCGCAACCAGAACTTCATGCTCTCTATCCGAGCAGATCTTAATCAAGGAAGGACTTATATCACATCCTATGAAAAAGCAATCCTGATTCAAACCTAAGTATTTCCCATTCCCACATCCCGCATCGAGGACAAGAGATCCCAAAGGCAAAGATGACAAAAATGCTGCAACCTTCGGCCACTTGGCGAACCGGGTGGCACTGAAATGCGGCGCAATAGCATCATATACATGATGAACATACTTCTTTTCAATTTCAGGGGTGGATTTTACACTCATAGATGAAGTGGTGCCATTCCCGCTGACTGATAAGGAATCTGTAATGCAGGGTTCCCTATTGGGGGCAAGAGTACATGAACTAGAATCCACTTTACAATTGATTTCTTTCATTGAACTAAATGCTAAACGACAAACACAACCACTAATGGCAATAGTCAAACCAAGGGCTTCTCTACGTGGATTGAGGAACCTACTTGCTTTTAGAACACTGTGAATCATTAACCAGCCAGTGTTCCAGAGTGCACCTACAGAAAAATATTTTTTTTGCAAATGACGTCCCTCATTTGTGCATAAAATCTACAACCCAATAGTGATTCATTCATAATCATACAAATATGAAAAGCCAAAACCAAGATATGCAAACTTGAAATGAAATGACCAAATGAGATTATGTGAGAAAAGTTAGGTCAGAATCATCAATTCCCAAGTTAGAAGGAAATAATTGCTTACCAGTTAACAGCGGGGATTATGAATAGAGAAGAAAATTGATCAAAGTTTGTGATGAAATACGGGGAATATGAGAGATGGAGACAATCCTGAAGTGAACATCATCGTCGGTGGTTGAGTGAAAGTAAATGGCGGCTAACACCCGACGACACACTCGAAAACCCGGTTTGTCCAACTCAGCCGGGTCTTGGAAATATAAGCCCATCTTTTTTTTTTTTTGGGTGAGTATATAAGCCCATCTTTCTTTGCTTAAATCCTGAAGTAATACTTTTTGGTGAATAATGAATATATAAGTTGCTTTCTCCATATTGACTTAAAGATTATTTTAATTAACAGAAACATTAAAATGTAAAAAATAATGTATATTTTTTGACCAAATTATAACTTTGGTTCTCTTTATTTTTTATCCACGATTTTAGTTTTTTTATCCTTTCATTTTAAAAAATGTGTAATTTTGATCTTTGCATATGTTATAATATATATATATATATATATATTATATTAATTTTGGTCCATCTGTAATTTAAAACTAACATATTTAATTAAGAAATATATCATTAAAAAATAATGTAATTAATTAAAATGTAAAAAATAAAAAAAATATACACAAAATTTATTTGCTAATAGTTATTCAAAAATAATTAATGTAACCTTTTTTTATTTACAGATAATTAA
Organism: Glycine tomentella; assembly: GCA_007407185.1. NCBI lineage: Eukaryota > Viridiplantae > Streptophyta > Magnoliopsida > Fabales > Fabaceae > Glycine > Glycine tomentella. The sequence goes on from PYAF01005793.1 coordinate 336,203, forward strand.
TGTAACCTTAAACCTTAAAAATAAAAAATAAATATTTTTTCGCAAAAAATTCGATATTAAAAAAAAAATAGAGTACTGCCTAGAATTAAAGTGTCAATGGTATCGTGAAACGAAATTTACTTGTGGAGATACTAATATGTGGCTTGTCATCAATGGCAGGGTCCCATAAGATAATTAATATCATATCTAACATTTAATATCACCCTCAAGTAAAGCGTCTCTTACGCAGATAATTTTATCGTTCTTTTAGACGATCTTCTTCACTCAAGTAAACCCTTTTTTACACCTTTGCATTAAATGTTTACTATCTTTCAGCATTAAATTCAAACCTCCAAAAAGAAAATCTGCATATAAATCCCCCACAAAACAATACATAGAGAGGGTACCACCACTTTACCCCAATAGCAATTGCGTGACACGTTTGAAGTGATCACGTGCATCATGCACGTGATAAAGGGTATTGCCTTAGCTGTGTTGCATGATCAATACTATGAGTATTTATTTTGAGTTGAAATAGAGGCTCCATCAAAACAAAGCCATGTGCATGGAGACCACTAAAAAACCCCACAATTCCCATTAATTATTATTATATGGTGAGTATAGTTAGCTACGTACACATGATCGATGAAGCAACATCAACAATTAGAGCTCCTTATTATTATCTTTAATTTGGCTGAATCCTCTTGTCAGCATGTCTCCAACAATGTACTCTTGTATGGAATTTTTTTGTTTTATGTGTTGATTTGTTTTACATTTTCCAAACTGAAGAAATTCGATTAGTTTTTGGACTAATTGATTTTTGTCTCATAATCTCTGATTCCGAATTGACTTCACACCTGCACACTTTGCAATTCTAGTTTCAGACTTCCAAGTACCAATAGGAAAGGCTGACATCAGATATTTTGAGGTTGGCTAGTGAAAATGGATTCACGGCAATAGGAAATTATATGCATTCACGTGTTCGTATACAGTTGAATGAAAATGGGATGACTAAGATCTTAAATATGTACTATAAATTTGATTTACTGTGATAAAATATGAAAACTGTTTGATCCACGGTTCTGAATTGTTGTTAATTGTGTGAATGCGTGCGTGTAAATGTTGATTGCAAGCAATTTAGATTTATGAATTTTGATTCCTTGCTTTTATTTTTTCTAACATTCACACACATTTAGCAACTCAAAATCATAACATGAGAATTAGTCAATCTATTCCTTCCAAATATTTAAAGTCGATGCATACTTAAGACTCAAACCTTATATCATTAGTTAAATTGAAAGAATTTTACATTAATTAATCCATACTATTGACGGTAGACGGAAAGAGCCTAATATATTAATATATTTCACCTAAATATTCATTCAATTAAGAGATATGATTCATAATTGAAAGTATTTTGTAACAAAAAAAAATGCAATAGACATTAGATTGATTTTTATAAAAACATCAATCAAAACCTATAATTTAATTTTTATAAAAAGGATTAGAAGGAGTAATAAGTAATCATTTATTGTAACCTTACATGCATCACAAAAATTCTTAAGCTGTTTGTTTTTCAGTTCAAATTACCGCAATGTGAATTCAGATGCATTTCATTGTATAAGTAACTCTTGGGTTTCTTCTCAAAACATTAGTGAAAGGTAACGAACCAATAAAACAAACTTGTTGATTAGCACAAAAAATCATTATTAGTATAATCTTCATAAGTATTATAGAAGTTAACAAATTTGTTGATGATATTTTACACCATCAATTGGTATACTATTTCCTTATTTCTTAATATTTGCTCTGGCCAAAATTAAGGTCACACAAATTTTTTTAAAGAAAAATTAAGGTCACACTATTCTCTATCAAAAGACTAATGAGTTAAAACAATTAAACACCTTTCGGTACAATGAAAATCTCGATTTGGATAAATAGTAGATGGCGGCTTAAGGATTGAAGTTGCTAATAATTTACTTTCAAGTAGGGAAACATAATTTTGGGTAACTTTTTTCTGATGAATCTTTTTTTGGCAAAAAATAACAACTTAAAATGGCTCGTTTTCTTGATTAGTAAGCATTTTTATAGAGTCTAAAAACAGCACCAAAATGACAAGAAGCCTCCTAACCCCTAAAACCAGCCATAAATCAAGGAGGGATAAGGCTACTTTGTCTTCATCATGTCCCAATTGAGTCAGAACCACTGAGACACGGGGAAACTCAGAAAACTACTCTTGCAAGATAATTTTAAGAATGCTAATTTACTATTCTAATTACAGCCCCAGCCAATTCGTGTGTGTGTATATATATAAATGCCTAATTAGACAATTAGACAGTGATAATCACCCATTAGAGGCATAGTGTTAGTGGGTTTGTGAAGTTGATAGAACATCTAATCCTTCCTTCACAGCGCCATTTTACCTTACTTTATTAATGTCTATAACTTGTTATATTTTCTGCTAATTCACGCCACGCTAGCTAGCCCCTTATGTTGTTTCTTTGAAAAAACTTAACAAACCAAAACCCAAACAACACTACGCCTCAAATCAAATCTCTCTCCCCTTTTCCCCTGTGGGTCTTAGTTCAATCTTGATACTTGTCTCGAAAGTCTCAATCTTTCTTGCTTCTTAAGCAGCTCCAGATCTGGGGCAAGGGTACCTAACCCAATATACCCAAGTTGCTTTGTAGCCTCAAATCTTATTTTTATGCCACCCCACAAGGCCACAACAACACTATTTAATTTAATATATTAAAAAATAATAGTAAGTAACTTAGTTGCAGCTAGTAACTTTTACAAATCTTAGGTGTCAGGCTTTAAGTGGCATTGAGGTGATTGTTTTTGTTTTGTCCTATGGTAATTCTCGTTGTTAATGTTTCGGTTTGAATTATGCAAGTGTCAACAATATCTATAACTCTATAAGGAGGAAAATACAAAAAAATAGTGCTATTTTTAGCTACATTATTTTACTAGCTTTGTGTAAGCATTGGGTTTTTTAGGATTCTCTTTTACTCTATGCTTTTGTCAGTCCTTGGGTTCTGAGTCTTTTTTGGGGTTCAGTATTTATTAGCGCCATTGTCTAAAATCAGCATCTTTCTGGGTCTTCCTCCTTTTCCCATCTTCCACATCCACCTCTGCTTAAATTCGAATTCTTTCTGCTCGATCCATGGATTTTCCCGGTTAAATTTTCAACCTTTCGTCTCTCACCAAGGTATGTCACAGTAAAAAGTTTTTTTTTTTAATTTATTTTTCAATCGGGTTCTGCTCCCATCATATTTCTCTCTCTCTCTCTCTCTCTCTCTCTCTCTCTCTCTCTCTATTTTATTTTGTTCTGAAAATGGAGGAGAATGCTGGATTTAGTTGTTCCATTTGGTGAAAGATGTTTAGTCATGCGAGTTCAGGAAGAGAAGTGTTTCAGTTCAGTTGGAAGGACTCTTGTCTGATTGAAAAATGTGTTTGACTTAGGAAACAAACGTGTTGTCTGATGTTTTATTTTGGAGATCTAGCATTTTTGTTCTATTATTTTGGGTTATATTTGACTAACTTGAAGTTGGAAATTCTGAGTTTGTTCAAACTTGTTGGTTCTTAGTGCCTCTTGCTGCAGAACTTTATGATTTTGTTTAATAATTACATATTACAATAATATGAAGATAACCTTCATAATTATGTTACTGGAACTCTTTCAGCCCGAAATTTTACTGGTTCATTGCTGTTGTGAAGTGCTTTAGAAAAGACTGATGCATTGCTCAATTTGGATATCTCTCCCTATCTCTAAGGTTCCAAAATGTGTACTGGCTGAGCCCTTTTAGCTCTGCATGTTTGCTCACTAAAGAAAATCGTTTAATTCATCTAAGATATAATAAGCAATTTCTATATCTGACATAGTGTTTGTTATTCTTGATCAATGGGTCATAAATTGGCTTGAGGGTTCTGTTTAATAACTGAGTTGCTTATAGAGTTTGCTTAATGGAGCATGAATCATGGCAGTATGATTGCTTAAGTTTGTCTCTAAGAAAAGGATACTTGTGAATGCGGATTCTTTGCTTCTTTTGCATTCAGGTACTGCATTGGTGGCTATCTTAGTAAACAATTAACCGTGTAGGAGCTGGGAATGAAAACCGAGCCTTTAAGTTATGCAGTAATGCATGTAAGGCGTGATTAATTTTCTGAACAATGTCGAGGGTTACTAAGTGGAAGATTGAGAAGACAAAAGTAAAGGTTGTTTTCCGGCTCCAATTTCATGCTACACATGTAAGTTTCCCATCTATGCAATTTTTCCTCCATTCTTTGGGTTGGAAATTTCAAATTTTGCAAGAAGAAATTTTGTTTTAGGTTGTTGGAAGGGAAAGTAATCCATGTAACTTAGAGAATTCTAAACTGTCACTTAAAGATGATTTTAGTGCATTGCACATTTGGTATGAGTTGCCATTTAAACCTACAGTTCTCAGAATTTATTCAAAGTTTAGTTGGCATTATGTTATATATTGCATGCCTGTTAGTATGTTGCTATGATGGTTGGCACTCTCATTGGTCATACTAATTTCTGTCTGGTATTCATATGTTTCAGTGAGTGTTTATAATTGTTTATCTTGTCTCATGATTCTATCATCTCAGTCAAATTCATTTCAAACATGCAAATATGATATTGCTTTATAGATTTTACGTTCCAACCAATTTGTAAACTTCTTTTTATTTGGTATTATTAGAGGTAATAATTAGTTAGATCCTATATAAAAGGCTTGAGTAGTCACTTTGTATTCACTCTTTAATTAGATTAGTGGTGGTCTAAGCTCAAATCTTTTATTAGAGGTATAATTAGTTAGATCCTATGGCTTTAACTAAAATAAATGATCCTCATATCAGGAATATCCTATATTTTTTATGTGATGGCTCAAATATCTATGTTTGACAGTGGTTCAAAACTTTTATTGGGTTAAGGACTGTTCACCTGTGAAATAATTAATACTAAAATGGTCTACTATCTTTTTGTAAGGAATTAACACTTTAGGTTTATGCCATTGTTGAAGAAGATTTAAATTCTTGATCAAGTTTAGCAGACTGCAGCAGTGATTAAGTTTTACATCCGCATGTTACTAAAAAGTTAATCAAGCTCTAGAAACCCGAGGTCCCTTAATGCAAGTATTTACTTCTTTATCAACTCAGTTCTCTTGAACTCATTTATACTAGTTGTTTCAAATTATTTCTACCTCTATCTTGACTATTTGGTATTTTAAGATTCCATTTTGAGAATGGAATATGAAAGAAACTACTTCAAGTTCTTTATCTGGTGGAGTTACATGGCCCTTAAGTTGTCATCCTGGTAGGATGATATCTTGTAGAGAATTTATATTTAGGCAGTTTCCATGTTTAGCTGAAAATTTTGGAAGGAGTCTGCATTAAATCAGCTTTGCTTTGTGACAGAGTCATTGTTATTGCTGTTGATTCCATAGTTATAGTTTTATTTCTTTATGCAATTACTAAGGACAATTTTTGTTTCTGTTTGGTCTAGATTCCACAGTCAGGATGGGACAAACTGTTCATCTCTTTCATCCCTGCTGATTCTGGGAAGGCTACATCAAAGACAACCAAATCAAATGTGAGAAATGGAACCTGCAAGTGGGCAGATCCAATCTACGAAACTACAAGACTCCTCCAAGACATTAAAACTAGACAATATGAGGAAAAGTTTTATAAACTTGTTGTGGGGATGGTAATGTTCTTTCATGACTTTTAAATGAATACAAATTATTATGCCATAGCATTTATAGAATTCTCACATGTGAAAGGCAGAAACTCTATGAGATGAAATTAATCATATCTTTTATGGCTTAATGCAAAAACCTTCTTTATATCACTCACACTAATGGTGCATATTTTATGAGCCTATTTTTGGTTTGTTGACCTAATTGGTGTTCTGTGATCTTGATTATATTCTTTAACAGTGACAGTGTGATGCAATGGTCAGAGATACTTTTGAATTGTTGTTTTTAAATTTTAAAAAGTTTCTTATTCAAAATTATCAGATTCAGATTTTGAATGGATCTTAATGTTGGGAATAAAATCTAGTTAACACTCTGACTCATTTAAAGAACACAACCAATCCATTATTTTTATGACAAGCTATCCTCTCCAGTGTTGCCTGCTGAAATAAAAAATACCTAAATATTGTCTGTGTTTTTTAATGACGTAGACGATTTTGGCCATTAGTTGTGTTAGAACTTAAAACTATACTGACTTTATTTTTGGCCTAACCACTTTAGGGTTCGTCAAGATCTAGCATCCTTGGCGAGGCCAACATCAATCTAGCTGATTTTGTTGATGCCTTGAAGCCAACAGCTGTTGCTTTGCCTCTTAATGGAAGTGATCCTGGAGTCACACTACATGTGAGGATCTCTACCTTCATCTATCTCTGATGTAACTTTCTCAGGTTTATTAATTCATTGGTTATACATTTGCATGGTTGTGTGGCAGTACAATCTAATGGTTCATGCATTTCTGCGTACCTGGCAATGACATATACAGCTCTTGCAAATTTTTTATTTTCGAGTTCTCCAGTTGCTAATGACATCATTGGATTTAATGTTCTTTTCTCTTTCTTGTTTGAAGCCAGGTTACAGTGCAGCTTCTCACTTCCAAAACTGGTTTCAGGTATCATAAATGTGTTATGACATTTAAGTATGTGCTTCTTCTGAAAACAATATATTTATTTGATGTTATCATCTCTTTCAGAGAATTTGAGCAGCAGAGGGAACTCAGAGAGAGGGGTCTACAGACAACCTCTGACCAAGGAACTCATGATGAATCTGCTGATAGCAAAGAGTCATCTCCTGACCAGAATGTCAATAATCATATGAATAAGGTTTCATACCTACTCTCCTTTACAAGCATTACTCTTATATATCTTCTCTCCTCTGCTTGGTTGGAAGGGCATAAGGCATTCTATAAAAATAAAAATTCCAGACAGAATACACACATACATTCCTTTTTAATCTTAATGAAAACTACTTAGCAATTATGTGTTCTTGGTGATGAAATATAGTTTTTTTTATGAAAAAAGATGTAACACCTAGTATGCATGTGGAGAATCATGTATGTGGGCTTGGTTTACTTCCTAAAAATTAAGCTTTTTTTTTTTTTCATTTGCTTGACACAACCCCCTTATTTATTTCATGAAATTAGGTTCATTCAAGAGTGAAATTGAAAAGAGAATCTAAAGATCTCCCCCGTATTTCTTCACTTGAAGGAGAATCAGGGGTAAATGAAGATTATGCTGACTCAGCTGCTGGCTTTGATGGCTCGTCTAGTACTTCTGAAAGCATATATACAGAGAAGCATGATATCTCCAGTACACATGAAGTGGACAGTCTTAAAAGCACAGTCTCTGGTGATTTAGGTGGACTATCCCTCAGTCAAAGTCCTCAGCCAGAGAAAGGAGAGGCACCTGATAATCAGTTTCCAGCACAGGGTAGTGAGCGGATTCATGGTTGGAGCATAGACTATTCAGCTGCGAATAGTTTGGCTGCTGCTTCTGAAGATAGGAGCAGTAACAGACTTATGGGAAATTTGGAAGCAGTTGAGTCATATATTCTTGATCTAAAACTGAAGGTAAGTTCTTTGCAAAACCATGCTGATGAAATAGGTGTTGAAACACACAAGTTTTCTGAGCAACTTGCTGCTGAGATTTCATCAGGAGAAGAGTTAGTAAAGGAGGTTGCAGTACTAAAATCAGAGTGTTCAAAGTTTAGGGATGAGTTTGAGCAGCTTAAAAGTTCTATGTTGAGCTTAGCATTACCTCACAAAGAACCTACTGGTACAGTTCGGGATAAATTGTTTCAAAATTTACAGCATAAATGGCTTAAGGGGCTTTTGCTCATGGAAGGGAAGATAAGAGATATTCAGAAGGTGTCTTTGGGATTTCCTGAAAGGGATTTTAGGTTCCTTAACTTGGAGTTAGAAGCACTGGCTGAGATTTTGCAGATTCTCAAACAAGAATCTGGAGAGCCAATTTCAGGGGCCAAAGTTGTCAATGAAAGAGAGAACAAGAAAATGGATTTGCATAAAAGTGAAATTTTTTTAACAGATATTGGGTCTGATGCAGGTTTATTTCAACCTGAAAGCATGACTCATTATCTTACCATACCTGGCCTTGTGTCTCACGAGTTTGATTCTGTTGATCCTACCCTTGCTATGAAAGAAAAAGTTTTTGAACGTCTAAGAGAGTTAGATGAGTCCAAAACTGAAAGGGAAAGCCTTGTACGGAAAATGGACCAGATGGAGTGCTACTATGAAGCTCTCATTAATGAACTTGAGCAGAATCAAAGGCAGATGATGGCTGAGTTGCAGAACCTCAGGAATGAACATTCTACTTGTCTGTACACAATTTCTGCTGGTAAGACTGAGATGGAGAGAATGCACCAGAATATGAATGAGCAGATAATGAAATTTGCTGAAGACAAGCACATTTTGGAATCTCTGAACAGTGACTTTGAAAGAAGGGCTATTTCAGCTGAAGCATCCCTTAAAAGGGCCAGATTGAACTATTCTATTGCTGTTGGTCAATTGCAAAAAGATCTTGAACTGCTTTCTTGCCAGGTTCTTTCTATGCATGAGACAAATGAAAATCTCATAAAGCAGACCCTTTCTGATTCTTCACTTCCAAACACTGATGGTAGCCCAGAACCAGTGACATATCCTAAAATTTCAGAAGGTCATACTTTCCATAGATCGCTATGTCAAAATCACAGTTCTTCCTTACAAAGACAACATTTGGGTGAAGACATTTTACTTAGCGATTTGAAAAGATCACTTCAGTTGCAAGAGGAGTTATACAGACAGGTTGAAGAAGAAATCAGTCAAATGCATTTTGTAAATATATACTCAGATGTGTTTTCTAAGGCTCTGCAAGAAACATTGCTTGAAGCAAGTCTTGACATTCAACTCATGAAAGAGAAAATTGTTCAACTCTCTCAGCAGCTGGAGCTTACAAATGAATCCAACGAGTTACTGGTGTTGAGGTTGCAGAATGCTATGAATGATATCCTCTCGCTAAATGAGTACAAGGAGATTTGCACTGCAAAGAGCAATGATATTGCTCTCCAGAACCAAATTTTAGAGGCAAATTTAAAAGATCTTGCTCATGAAAACAATCTCCTTACTGAGAAAATCAATGAATTGGAAGTTCTTCTGACAGAGTATAGAAGTTATGAAGGCAAGTACATGGCATGCAGTACAGAAAACTCAGAATTGAGGAGTTTATTGAAAAAAGAGAGCCTAGAAAAGAAACATTGTCATGATGAAATATCCATTTTGCAGGAAGAGTTAAAATCTATCAGAACTAAATTTGATGAGCAAGTTTCAATGAAGGATAATCTGCAGAATAATGTCATCTTTTTATCTAAAAAGTTGCAGAAATTGCTTGCATCATATGAAGAAAGACACAGTGAACTTTCTCTTTGTAGTAGATCTGCTTGTTTGGATTCAGAATGTGAAGACTTAGAAGGTCTCTTATTTCAACTAGAAGAGCTGCAACAAAGTGCATTTCATAGAATCCTACTACTCATTGAAGAGAAGGAGATTTTAGTGCATGAAAAACTTATGGCTCAAGTATCTTTAAATACCGCAGAATCAGATGTTCTAGTCACGAAACAGAAGTTTGAGCATGATTTGCAAGAGATGTTACAGAAGATAACTGTGTCAGGTGCCCTGTTGCAGAAACTTCAGTTAAATTTTGAGGTGATCATTAACAGGATTAATGCTGGTTTTGAAGCCGAAGAATTATATTCTCAGCATCACAAAGAATTTTTGTCTGGTCTGGACCATTTGGAAGCTGAGCTACACCAACTCAATTCCAGAAATCAGGACCTTGCTCAAGAAATAATAAAGATAGATTCTTCATCAAGTGACCTTGAAATGTGTAAACTGACCTTAGCAACAATCAAAGAGGAAAAGAAAGATTTAGAGTCATCTTTACAGGAAAAAACAGAAGAATCTGCCAAGATTTCATCTGAGCTTGATTTTTTGAAGAACTTGGATTCTCTGCATAATGAGTTGCATGCTGAGAAAACTGTCAGAGAAAAGTTGGAGAAAACAATTTTCAATCTTACCACAGAATTGAATGAGAAGCAAAGCCAGCTGCAGGGAAAGAAAGATTTGGAGTCGTCTTTACGGGAAAAAACAGAAGAATCTACTAAGATTTCATCTGAGGTTGATTTTTTGAAGAACTTGTATTCTCTACATAATGAGTTGCATGCTGAGAAAACTGTAAGAGAAAAATTGGAGGAAACAGTTTCCAATCTTACCACAGAATTGAATGAGAAGCAACGTCAGCTGCAGGGAAAGAAAAATTTGGAGTCATCTTTACATGAAAAAGCAGAAGAAGCTGCCAAGATTCCATCTGAGGTTGATTTTTTGAAGAAGAACTTGCATTCTCTGCATAATGAGTTGCATGCTGAGAAAACTGTAAGAGAAAAATTGGAGGAAACAGTTTCCAATCTTACCACAGAATTGAATGAGAAGCAACGTCAGCTGCAGGGAAAGAAAGATTTGGAGTCATCTTTACATGAAAAAGCAGAAGAAGCTGCCAAGATTTCATCTGAGGTTGATTTTTTGAAGAAGAACTTGCATTCTCTGCATAATGAGTTGCATGCTGAGAAAACTGTCAGAGAAAAGTTGGATAAAACAATTTCAGATCTTACCACAGAATTGAATGACAAGCAAACCCAGCTGCAGGGAAACAAAGATTTGGAATCATCTTTACAGGAAAGAGCTGAAGAATCCACCAAGATTTCATCTGAGCTTAATTTTTTGGAGAAGAACTTGCATTCTCTGCATAATGAGTTGCATGCTGAGAAAATTGTCAGAGAAAAGTTGGAGAAAACAGTTTCAGATTGTACCTCCGAATTGAATGAGAAGCAATGCCAGCTTCAGGATTCTGATCTGAACAGACAAGAACTTGTCCATCTCAAGCAAATGGTGACAGACTTAGAATTTGAAAATTCAAGAATCTCAGATCTGCTACAGAAATCTGAGAAACATCTTACAGATGCTTTAAAAGAATCTTCTTCTATTAGTTGTCTGGAAACTCAGTTATCTGAAATGCATGAATTTTGCATAGCTACAGATGTTGTTATGACTTTTACCAGAGCTCAGTTTGAGGATCATATGGAGGAGCTTTCTCAGAAGCTTCATTCCACTTGCAGGAAACTTGATGTGGTCCACAAGAAGAATCTTGATGTAGAATCTGAATTGGATGGCTGTCTTTCAAGAGAACGAACTTGCATTGAAGAAAATACAAGATTGTTGGCGAGTCTTGACTTTGTGAAATCTGAATTAGAGGTCTTGACCGCTCAGAATAGAGCACTAATTGATCAAAATGGTGCAATTATGTCGGAGCTTAAGGAGCATAAGAGTAGGACAGAGAAGGTCAGTGATACTTCTTATGTGCATGAAAGACAGAGTGTCCCTGAGGTTGCAAGGCTGGAGCAATTGCTGGCAAGTTGTTGCAGAGATGCTGAAGAACTCTTTTTGTCCAAGGAAGCAGCTGAATTCAAGTGTATAGTTCTCCAGGGAAAATTGGATGAACTGGAAACTGCATTCACTTCATTAAAACAATCCGATGATGAGCTGATAAGGCTGCAGAACCAATGTAATGAACTTACCAAGAGGCTTGCTGAACAGGTTTTGAAAAAAGAGGAGTTTAAGAATTTGTCTATTCATTTGAAGGAACTGAAAGACAAAGCTGAGGCTGAGTGTGCTAATGCTCATGACAGAAGAGGACATGAAGTACCACCAGTTGCTATGCAGGAGTCCTTGAGAATTGCATTTATCAAGGAACAATATGAATCAAAGTTGCAAGAACTAAGACAGCAGCTGTCTTTGTCAAAAAAGCATAGTGAGGAAATGCTGTGGAAACTACAAGATGCAGTTGATGAAACTGAGAATAGAAAAAAGTCTGAAGCTTCTCAAATAAAAATTAATGAAGAGCTGGGGATGAAGATCTTGGAATTGGAGGCTGAGTTACAGGCTGTACTTTCTGATAAACGCAATTTGTTAAATGCTTATGACCTGCTAAAGGCTGAAAAGGAGTGTTCAGCGATAAGCCTTGAATGTTGTAAACAAGAAAAGCAAGAGCTTGAAGCTTCTCTTGTAAAATGCAATGAGGAGAAGTCCAAAATTGAAGTAGAGCTTACCTTGGTGAAGGAATTGGTTGAGACTTCGAGATCTCATGTGAATTCTTTGAATGAGGGCAATGGTACATTCTCTTCATTGAATCCTCAAGAAAATTCTACTCGTGCTGCTTGCAGTCATGAGCCAGAGTGTGCAAGCATCAATATGCAATCCAAGGTAACTGATTTATTTATTTATTTTTATAAAACATCTTTAGTTACCATTTCATAAGAGAAGAAATCATCTTATCTCTAGGATGATATATTGATACAATAATAAAAAATTATTTTGATTGCAAAAAAATGTTGATTATCCAAACTTCTAAAGGTTACTAGCTGTTATCAGAGTCCAACATGATATTGTAATTAAGATAGGAATCTTAGTCTTTATTTTATTAGTAGTTGAATTATTCTCAAACTCTGGAACTGCATTGATTTGAAGAAAAATTTATGTACCTTCTATTAATGCAATATCAATGCATGCGTTCCTTCATTGATCTTGAGTGGTAAGCCTTAACAATTTATTTGTATAATTATTTGATAGGATCCTCTTTCATTTAGTGTTATGAATGGAGGCCAAACTCTTGGAAGTGAAAAGGACTTACAACTAGAAGAAGCAATGAAGCATGTTGCATCAACTGAAAGTTTGAAATCTAGCATTGATCACTTGAATAAGGAGGTAATTTTTTAAAATGCATAGTTAGGCACCATTGTTCTTTTTTCATCTATTATAGTTTCCAGTACCCTTTCGTTTATTGCTCCAGTCTTCCTTACTCTTAACAGTAGTACTTTCCTTGTCTAATATCATGCACTAGGGAATATAGATATCTTTTGCATTTTCCTGGTCTGGGTTGCCACATTTATAGTCGTGTCTGATCTTTAAGTTCTGTCTTCTGATTCCAGTTGGAAAGGATGAAAAATGAGAATATGCTTCCTTCAGTAGATGGTCAAAGTCACGAGTCAAGTTTTCCAGGTCTGCAAAGAGAACTGATGCAATTACACGAGGTAAATTATTCTTGTTGCGTTGATTACTTGGAAGCATACCTCTGTCTGTATTCTTATTAAATTTGTACTTTGTTCAGGCCAATCAAGAGTTAGGAAACATATTCCCTGTTTTCAATAAATTCTCTATCAGCGGTAATGCATTAGAAAGGGTGCTCACTTTGGAGATTGAGTTTGCTGAAGCGCTGAGGACCAAGAAGTCGTCAAACATCCTATTTCAGAGGTACCCTCCTTTGCAACAGTAATGAGATTGATAAAGTTGCAATTTTGGAAGCACTTCTTGTTAAGATTCCACCTTTTCTTCACTTGATTAAAACCTGCTCACTAGTAATAAACTTCGCCACTCTATAAGTTCAATAACTATAAACTGTCTTGGTTGTTTACGTCTGCTTGAGTACGCATGTTCAATTGTTATATGCATTGTACGATTTCTTTTCTCATCTTCAGAATCTGGTAGTGCCAGACATAAATACAGTTTTTGAAATTAATCTGACCCTTTGTAATTGGTCCCTTCACTTTTAAAACTTTTCAAACAAGTTTCTACTTGGTATCGACATTGAGACATTTTTCTTCTATGTTTCAGTTCTTTCTTGAAACAGCACAGTGATGAAGAAGCTGTATTCAGAAGCTTTAGGGACATCAATGAGCTAATTAAAGACATGTTAGAACTGAAGGCAAGACATTCTGCTGTGGAGACAGAACTGAAAGAGATGCATGACCGTTACTCTCAGTTAAGTCTTCAATTTGCAGAGGTTGAAGGTGAGAGACAAAAACTCATGATGACTATTAAGAATACAAGAGCATCTAAGAAGGCTTCAAATTAATTCATCAACCTCCTTTTCGGACCATTCCTTATAGCCACAGTAAGGAAGCATTTTTTACCCCCTTGCACAGGCCTCATCATATATTCCCTTCTATTGATTATATATAGATAGATTATGATAAAAGGGGCCCCATCAACCATAGTGAGAAGTTATATTTTTGCAAGGGTTGGTATGGTATTACATCATTTCCAAAGTCAAGCAGCATATAATACTTTGTGTAAATAAAATAATTTGTGTTAAGAATCCAGGTATATATCCCTGTAACATCTTTTACCAGATCCTGAATGCTGCAATTGTTTTTCTGTACAGGAATAAGATTATTTCTATTTAAAACAATTTTGTGAAAACATTTTTTTTCAGCTGAACTAGCTATATGTTTCGATGTTTGTAATTAAAACCAGGTTAAGCTAAAATATTGATTATCTGGAACTGAGTTGATTAAGTCAGAAAGTTAAGCTATTAACTAGTTTAAGCTGTAAGGTGAGAATCGAAATCATATCTTACTCTGAAGCAAACTGTGACTTTTTAATTTTGGAAACGTCTAATCTATAGTCGACATGGAATTAAGGTTTTCAAAATGATATGGAATTAAGGCAACGTCTAATCGAAGTCATATGCTCAGTTAAATTGAATTTACTAGTTATTATTATTAAGCTATAGTGGGTTAGACCCCCACTTGGTACCCAAATGAGGTGTCCTTGCTTTTTTAGTGGCTACAAAATTGTTGTTCAATAGACAATTCTGTGAGATACACAACGTTGTGAAAAATCATAGCCATGGAATTAAGACAATTTTAGACTAAAGCAACAACCATGGAATTAAGGTTTTCTCTAATGTTAGATCAAGATTATCGACGTGGATTAAGATTTCTTTCAAGGTACACAATTTAAATCTTTCTTTGATTAATTTGTGATACAAATGTTATAATTATGAATCATTATATTTCAACAAAAACATCATAAAACACATAAATCATGCAAGTTTTTTTTTTTTAAAAAAAAATTATAAACTTTTTTATATGATCACATCATATTAAATTTCTCACTTTCATAAAGATGGTTCTCTCACTAAATATGTCTCCTAATCTTTTTTAAATGAGAAAAATAAATTAAGTCATGTACTCATATATAACATAGATAATCAAAATTTAATGTCATTCATAATTATTTAATTTTTTTTAAAATTCTCTTTTAACTTAATTATTTTATTCTTAAGTATTCGTAATAAAATGTAATAATCAATACTTATTTATTTCGAAATCACATCAAAAAAAATCATCTCACTAAGTGCATGCCATACGCATGGATCTTTAGGATTTCCAATACACCCTTAGAGTAATAGTGTAATTCCCAAATTACCCTCTATGTTTTAATTTTAAAAATCAATTTTACTCATCCTGCACCGCTCCCTCTCCTGCACCGCTCTCGCTCCCATCCTACGATGCGCTTTGGTTGATACGACCTTCATCGGAATCAGTCTTCTCCGTGGTAACATCGTCTTCTCCATTTGGTGGCTACTGCATTCCAAGGTGAGTCATTGTTTTTTCTGGTCTGAATTGGCGTAGTAGTTAGCATACGGATTCTCGAATCCGTAAGACTCATACGGATTGACGGATCCATATGAGTCTTACGGATTCTGTAATCCGTATGAGTGTTTTTAAGTTTTTTAGTTAAAAATTAAAAAGAATTCAATATTATGTACAAGTGAAGGATTAGAAAGTGAAAATATAATTGATCATGTATTGTGTTAGTATTGTTAAGTCATTTGAAGTTAGGAATGTTTATTGATATCAATTGTTGGACAATTTCGATTTAAAGCATTTTGGTTGGCTTTTATAAAGAGTTTGTATTGTATGATGTGTTGTATTACATGAATGGAATACCCATTATATTGAATACCATTGAAGTGAAAATATAATTTTGTCACTCAAGATCTTTAAATATCTATTTCGTGGATTAATAGATCATATATCCATTTTATGCATGCATAAACACGTTATGCAGAGGAGACAAAACAACTTCTCTATCATTATTCATAAATAAATGGAAGTGGGGCTAGTAATACACATTACTTATGATATACATAACCACATGATTCAAGAAGATATATTGCACAGGAAGAATTGTAGTGATATGCTGAATCTGGTATACATAACCATATACACAAATTCCCTCACAATTAGTATGTTGAATCTCAAAAGCTAAAAAACACTATGTTGAATCTCCATTAGTGCTTTGTCTTCATTCACATTCTTTATTCACAAACATAGGGAACAAAAATATTGTCTTAGTATTGTTAAGTCCATATTTTAAGTTATCAATGTTTATTGATATTAATTGTTGGACAATTTTGATTTTAAGCATTTTGGTTGGCTTTTATAAAGAGTTTGTATTGTATGATGTGTTGTATTACATGAATTGAATACCCATTATATGAAATACCCATTATAGATTGGTTTGGCTACAATTGTATTTGTAAGGTGAGTATGTATGTGAATCATAGTTGTTGAACCTATTCATAATAAGGAAGTTGTGTTTGATTTCAAATAGTTTGGACTGTTATTGGTGTGGATTGGTTTTTGTGATAGAGTAACATGTAAACAATTGTGGTTGCAAATTATTGCTAAGACGAGAGGAATGCGTCGGGCTCTTGGACGAGTTGTCGACCGACCATTGGGTAGAGATGTTAGAGGTGATAATGATGAAGCCCTTGAGTGGCGTAGGCCAACCGCATCTATATGTCGACAAAGGACAGGTGCTGATGTTCCTGAGGATCCTCTTGTGTAGGAACCATATGTCGAGACTAGTGTACCTATCACTGAGGATATGGATACTGAGCATGAATCTTTTCCTATAGGGCAGGAAGACTTTTCAGTGTTGACCGAGTTCGCCAATCATGTCGCTCTTAGAGTCTGGGTAGGAGAGGTATTGACATGATCAATTACATAGTACAAGGTGTATTGTTTTTTGTTATCCATCAATGTAAACTGAATGATGTCTTCAATGTAGGAAGTCCAGAGTTAAAGCTTGCTTCCCATGGACGTAAGGTTATTAAATTTGGGAAGCCTGCAACTGAGATTGAAGGTTTAGTGGCTGCCACTGGCCTAACTCCATTGATTGCTTGCTCGATGGAGATTGGGGATAGGGGGTTGTTGTATGCATTTGTTGAGAGATGGCACCTTGAAACATGTAGTTTTCATCTTCCCGTGGGGGAAATGACACTAACATTGGACGACATGTCATCACTGCTGCATATCCCCGTTATGGGAGCATTCCACGCGTTTGATCATATTAACGTCGGCGAGGCCATTACCTTGTTGGTGGAGCTACTAGATGTCACTGTAGAAGTAGCTGAAGTTGAGATGTTGCAGTGCCACGGGGCATATGTTAGACTATCATGACTCCGGGAGTTGTATTATGCGAAGTGTCAGTCGAGACAGTGGATATTAGCCGCCATGGCATATTTACTTCACCTTGTTGGCTACACATTGTTTGCCAACAAGAGTGCCACACATATAGGTATGGTATTCTTAGAGGCTTTCCGCGACTTGGATCAGTCTGCGGGATTTGCGTGGGATGCGGTTGCTCTTGTGCACATGTATGATAATTTGAGCTACGCATGTAAGCACCACGGGAAACATCTTGCTGGCTATATTACTTTGTTACAGGTAATGATATATTTTCAATTGTGTAATGGATAAACCGTCGTGTATGTGTGTGTTTTGTTTGTATGTATTGCTAACTTTAATCGTTTTCAATTTGTAATGCTGGATATATGAGCATTTTCCTACTATAGGAAATGTGGTTGCAGACGAGCACTATGACGAGAGGCAACCTCGTGCCTACCGGTGGACGAGTGCGAAGGCCTTACCGGTGTCAACCTATCATAAATGTATAGATAGGTTGACATCGATTGAATCTCTTGGGACCTTACTTGGAGCATCGGGCCCACAAGGAGTTTGAGCTTATTAGTTATTTTCTAGTTTCTTTAGATAGGGTCCTCACATTACTAAGCATTTACCTGAGAGGGTACTTAGGCAGTTTGGTTATATTCAACAAATTCCACCCCTGCCGGTGTCTGAAGTTCTCTCTATTGAAGATGTTGAGGACAGGTAGGTCCACTTCTCGGAGTACCTTGTGATAACCAGAGACTTGGTTGATTCTCCAAGTCAATGTGTTGCTGCATATATGGGGTGGTTCTACCGTATTTCCCACCCATTCATGACTTTGTCTCAGTATGAGGAGGCCTGTTCCCATATTCCACCAGTGCCTCAGACTGCACCAGCCCCGACCCATTTACATGATGCTGCTACAGATTCCCCGACACAGTTAGCGTCACACACAGATGTGGATGAGCAGAGGCCAGTTCATGCAGTGGTAATAAGCATGCAATTTAATGAACTCAATTTACTTAAGACTTGGTTTATTTTTCGTAATGCATTGGTTAACTATAATTATTTTTTTTGTTTTAGAATGTGTGCCAACGGGTTGCAGAGGGTTTGCAACAAATGCTTGACATGAGGATGGTCACAGAAGGCACGGATGCATACGCTATGACAAAGCAACTACTGCATCTTGTCCACAGTGTCACTGACTATGGCATTGTATACACTCGAGCTAGACGGACTAGACAACCGCAGAGGAGGCATTCCGGTGGTCGCAGTTGAAGACTATTTGTCTAACATTTATGTATTGGAAAGCTTATTTTGCGTAATTGTAGTTTACTTTTTTAGAACACCAATTGACAGAACATGTTTTATATCATTGAACATGATTGCGTATATCACAGAAGGCACAAATGCATTGTTAAATAAATGTCTATACATCTCCTAAATCAACATGTTGTGTGCACAACTTCATCGATTTAGTATACATTTGCATTCGATCAATGTAATGATTGGGCCATATTGAGCTTCGGTGGTACAATGAGTAGCCCACAAACATGTCGTCAATGGCAAAGGATAATTGTCTCTCAAAGTAACCTGTTTTAAACAAATGGCCATAGAAATCATGAATTTGGAAAAATAAATTGTTCATCAAAATTAAACACTTTTTCCCTTACCTTAACAAAATGGTTTCCAAACACATGATCAATGCACAAAATGTGATGAACTTAGGGATCTCTAGGAGGTTGGCTTCTTAGAGGGAAGAACGTCATACTTTACTAGAGTGACAAAGATACTACAATGATGTTATATCTTGATGCAATTACATGACCCATATCTGTAATATTCATCCACTAATCCGTCGTTACCTGTAAATTAACAGTTAATGAAATATAATGAATGCATATTGGTTTTCAAGTATTGCCAGATCATGAGAAAGACAACGATGTTTTACCTTGGACAATCCATCAACTAGTAGGGACCGCTTGAACATTTCAAACCTATGTATCCTACCAAACAACGGTATATATTGATCAGTCCATTGTGCAAGTTCTTTGAGCAAATGATTGTGTACCAAAGACCAAGCCTCTTCACCATAACCTAATAAGGCAGCAAGTACTCGATATCCACAATTACCATCAGCTTTTACATCAGTTATGTTTATAATAAAATCCTGCATAAATGGATGAAATTGATCGAGCATAGGAACCATCCGGTTTTTCATTAGAACATCAGATGAAGAACTGCACTGTTTCGGAGTAGAGCAACTATTTTGCACAAAATGTAACTCATCCACATACTCAAAGTAAGATGAGTTCCTTCTCGTAGACCGTTGGTACTTTGTGGTGTTCTTCTTTTGAGCACCTTTAGTTTTGACCTTATCAGGGGGTACACGGAATTCAAATCAGGGTACGCAATTTCTTTAAGCTTACATCTTTAGTGTCATTTTTCCACACAAATCAAGCATTTCAAAATGGTTGGATATGACTTCCATCTCATCCGTTATGCTGACTTTGTATTCATGCATACCGTTGTCTGAAGAGTTTAATCTCCGCCAAAACATATGAACAGTGTTGAGAGGAATGCTCCCAATAACATACTTAGATAGCTCACATGCACAAGGCAAACCATGTGTTGTTCTCAGCACACATCCACAACGAGAAGGGTTTTTGTCAGCATAATGCACTCGCTCATACTCAGTAGCAATTTGATTTAACGCATACTTGGACACCATGCCAAGAAGTCTCTTGTATAACGTAACTGTAAAAACATGTCTTACCACATGTGTACTTCTTTCCAAAGATGTCTTGATTTCAGTATGTTGCAAGGTGATCATGTTGTTCATCACATCCCAAACAGTGTACAAATCACCAAGACTATTCTATAGTAATCGCTTTAAGGTCCAATGGGCAGACTCAACTCTGCAATTTATGATATGATCAATGTATTTCAAAGATATTAAACGTATGCAAATCATAATTTAAGGAATGTCATACGCGGAACTTACCTGTTTGTTGTTGTATTTCCAAAATGCATAATTTTGTTTGTCCATGCTGTCACAAATTTTTCTTTGTGGGAATTCAACCAAGAGTCCTTCACGTAATTAACAAACGTTGGCCACGGTGCACATGCAACATCAAACTTCATAACACAATCATCAAATTGTTTCTCAGTAGCACAGTCGACAACACTTCCCCATGCTTCCATGACATAATCCCATGCGTTCTTCTGCCGAATATAAGTTTTACATTTTTCCTTGACATTCTTGTCAATGTGAAACCTACACAATAAATTGGTTGACTCTGGAAAAACGGTTTTGACTGCATTCATCAATGCTAAATCTCTATCCGTAACAATGACCTTAGGGAAAAATTTACTTTTAAGAAAAATCCCTCTAAACCGTTCAAGTGCCCACACAACATTGTTTATATGTTCCGCCTCTAAATAGGAAAATGTAGTTGAGAATGTCATCCCAGTAGGTGTCACACCAACAATGTCAAGTAAAGGAAGTCTATACCTGTTTGTTTTATATGTACTGTCTATCAAGAATACCATATGATATGCATTGCTTAATTGTATTGCATCCGGATGTGCCCAAAACAAGTCACGTACAACATTTTTATCCTTCAATCTATGCCAATGAATATGCATGTCACGTTCAAGAAGTTTCATTAGTTGTTCCGTTTCAGTATTATTGTCTCTTGTACGTGTGCAGTATGCATATCTTGCATTGTATACTTGCTTCAAAGTTGTATAATTATTGTCATTGTGCTCCTACAAAGTTAGAAGAATATGCTTTGGTTTCACCATCAACCTTGTCATATCAGCAACAATGATCTTCTCCTCCTCAGTTAGTCGACCATTATATGAGTGTCCCACATAATGACTTAGCAAAAGCATGATTATGATTGTCACATATTAGCTTCACCATCCACCCTTGACCTCCCAGGATTGGTTTGTCTCGCAACTTAAAAAGACACTCACATTTTCTAGTGCTAGTTGTTGAAGGTGTGAAACCTTTTTTCCATGGTCTATACTTTCCGCTCCTTTCACAACCAATTAACACAAATGATGTCCTTCCTATTTTTTCCGTCAATATGTCACTCCTCATTATGACAGCTACAAAATCATTCTCATTTGCAACAGTCCAAGCCCATTTCAATACCGCATCACGTGATTCAAGCACCTACACAAATGAATAATTCATCTTTAATATTCCTAATTTAATCATTTCACAACTGTAACTACATTCAAAATCACATAAATACTTCAGTCGTGTTGAATGCTACAAAATAATCAATTACACAATTATTGTTTTCAAACGCATCAGGGTCCGCTCCAATGTCTTCATTCATATTATTTTCTTCAGACATAATATTGTCATACATCCACTCATCGCTGCCCATCCTAACAACTAAAAATTTAATTTAATCATTAATACAAACACACACACACACACGGATAACAATAACATTTTCTAAAGATCACCATTTACATAACCAATCCAAAAATTAACATATTTTAAATAAATCATGAAAGTCTATAAAGATCACCATTTACATAAACAATCCAAAAATTTACTTTTTGTATTTACTCAATCAAATAAATTATAAAATTAAGCTCAATTTTAATTAAATACATATTTTCAACAATTTTTTAAAATTTTTTAGCCAAACTTCTGATTTTAAGCCATACAGATTATTGAATCCGTACGACACTAAAAACATCACCACTAACCTCTGTATCCACACGACGCCACTCGATGACTCCGACAACCACCACAATGCCACCACTCCAACAAAATCAAAACAATGGCACTAACTACCACCAATGCATAGTTGTTCCTAAGAACTCAACTCAACTAAAATGAACAAAAAAACAAACATAACCGTACATTATGCAGCTAAAATAAGAACGGAAATCACCTATAAGGGTATTTTTGGGTTTTCAAAAAATTAAATAGTGTATAAGAAATCCTTATGATGTATGAAGTTTACTCCATCGGTCTCTTCTGTCCCTTTCATCATATGCATATGGATCACACGATGCGATATCATATCATGTTGGAAAAATATCTTACTTACGAACCACCACATGGACATGGCCATCCAGCAAGATCGTAGTGTTCAGTTCGCACTTCACACAGCTTCTAGTGAATGTTTGGTAACGCAATAAAAGACTCGGTTTCTTTTTTCTTCAACTTTTACAATTTTTTTAAAGGGGGGCGCATAAATCATAGTAAATTTCACTACAAGTAAGAGTAGGGACAATAGAATAACCTACACGTTTACAATCTATGTGCCACAACAACTTCAATTGCCTAGTGCTCTTTAATTATAATATATTTTTAGTTCATATATTTTTGTTAAATCTTATTTTTAATTTTTGAACTTTTATTTATAATTTAGTCCCTAAACTTTATAGAAAAAAACATTTTTAGTCTTTAAATTTACTCTCCAATTTTTACATGTTTTTTAAACTTCATACGGTGAAGAAGAAATAAAAATACATTTTTTTTATAGAATTCAGAAACTAAATTGAACAATATAAAAGTTTAAGTACTAAAAACAAGTATAAAAACTCAAAACATATTTTATTTTTTAAAAAAAATAATAAGTGCGTTTATTTTCTAAAATAACATAATTTGAAACAAATTAAACTTTTTGAAATGACAGATAATTTGAAATGATAAAAGTATATAAAAAAAAAACAATGAAAGTGTATTAATAACATCAAATATTACATTTTCCTTAAAATTCTCGATTTTTATTTTTAGTTTCTTAACAAAAGCCTTCAACACTCTAAATTTTCCATGCCATAATTCGGCTTCTTATTTGCATTATCAATGTAATCTAATGATACTAATAATGAATTGCTCTGATATTTTTCTAGCATATCAGTACCGCAATTGATAATTCCTATGGCAGTTATTTACCTCGTATGAAAAATAGGTACAGACAAACTAATACTACCATGTTTGGAAACACGTTAAGAATAGAAGAATCACGTTTGGGACATGAAAGCTATTTAGCCTTCTAAATATCACATCAAAAACATGAAAAATCACATCCAATACGTTAAACCAAACACGATAGTAAAACTCAGCTATTTTGTTCACACCTGACTCAAAATACAAATGGACCCAATTCCATTCCCATGAGGCTAACTCGTGTAGCTGCCGACAAACAGATACTATCACTGCTTGTCACATTTATTGTTCGGTTTCAATCTAGATATCAATAACTTGGCAACTGACTAGTTCGACCTGCCCAAAATCCCTGTTGGCAACTACCCTCCAAACAATTGCTGCATCTGATTCGGCAGCCAGTTCTGGAGATTCTTGCAATGTACTTTGTGACAGAGTTGAGAGTGATGGTGAATCCAAATTATTGCGCAGGCCAGCCCGCAGAACCGCAATATCATGATTGGCATCTTTGGTAATGACATGAAGCTTTCCATGGAAACCAGCAAGCAGATATGGAGACTCAGAATCAGAAGAATCATATATGGGGACTTTTCCAGTAACTACTTTCCAAGCATCTTCACCTTGATCATATACCTTGATTCTTCCACTATCCACAGAATTAGAAGGGTCAAAAGCATATAATTCACCATCCACCACAACACTCAATTTGGTACCTGCCTGCCGCGCAGGCCATCCCTCACCCATTCCAGCCGGCATTTCTATCCACGAGTTAGTTTCAGGATCATAGATTTCTCCCCCAACATCAACAAAAAAGGGCCATGAATACAGACTCTGTGGAACACACAACCTTCCCATGTATGAGGTTAACCCTGTGGCAATAGGCTTTAGCATGTCAGCCAAAAAAGTACTTGGCAAGACTTGAGCTCTAGAGAATGGCATACTAGGTACATGTGACCATGTATCTGTAGAGGGGTCAAAAACTTCAGCAGATTGAAGAGGAACCAATCCAGCTTGACCTTGACTAACCCCTCCAACAACATAAAGCTTGTTATTTAAGATGCCTGTCTTACAGTATGCCCGACCCGTGGACATAGAAGTCACCTTGCTCCATGTATTTTGTATTGGATCAAATCGCCAGACACATCTCATGGTTGAAGCCTTAGAGAATCCACCAAGAACATAAAGACATCCATCAACAGCTCCAATTGCACAACCGCAAAAGGGCATTTCATCAAATGCATCCTTTTGTCCAAGAAAGCCTCTAATAACTTCAGCAATTCTTATACCTTCCACCATGTTCCACATCCAAAGCCTAGAAGAACCTTTTTTAGATTCTTCTTCATTAACAAAATTGGGCATATTAGGCACTCTCTGCCATGTCTTAGAATGAGGATCTAGAGCATGCCACAGAAGATTATTTTCTCCAACCTTGATCAACAGATATAGCCACTCTTCAGTTGTCCCAAGTTCCTTTCTTAATTTATACAATTCCGAACTCATAATAGTTGACTTCCACCTCTTTGATACCAGCCTTACATTGAAGTAACAAATTCTAGGAAGTCTAGCAATAATCTGGAGTGATAACTCATCAGGGAGATTAGGAATTAACCTTGGACTCTCTTCATCAACAGTAGGTGACATTCTTTGCCTCTTACATGTCTCATTTGGAGAGATTTCATTCCATTCCCTTTGTTCAGGTTTTGTACTCACCACACTAAAAAATGCACCCATATCTAGCAAAACTCAATATCTGCATGGAAACCAATCAAGAAGAGAGGAAATTTCAGTTCTCAAAACTAAAGGCATTGTAACCATCAAATGACACCCCCCCCCCCCCCCCCCCCCCCCCCCCCCCCCCCTCTCCTCCTTTCTATCCAGTGGAAATTAACAAAAGAGACAGAAAAGAAGACAACAACCCATAACCCACAACAATAAAGCAAGAGAGAAATGCAATTTCAAACACCCTCCAGGGACTTCAAAGGCAATAGAAACTTCCCTTTTGAAAATGAATTAAAATGGAAAAACTCCCATATGATTCCTTCGCTCCTCAAAATGAAGAAAACAATAGACAACTTGTTAGTTGTTACCAATTACACTTATAAAATCTTCCCCACAGAAAGAAAAGAGGAAAAAACATCACATCATTCAATAAAAATCAGAAGATGCAATCCAACAGAAAGAAACACCCAAAGCTAAACAATTTTTCAGAACTTCACCTTCCCAGGATGTAATTCACAGAGGACAACAATATTTTCAAACTATTGTTTACAAAAGAAAATCACAATTTTCAAGCAGCACTTTGAAGAAGGTTTTTTTTTTTTTTTCTCACTTCCCCTGATTCACACTACTTCTCCAAACACGGACACAACAACGAATGAAGAAACTCATCCCATAATCAAACTTGAAATGATGCGCATTGGAATTGAACAGTGTATAATTAGAGTCACAAAAGGAAGACGTGATTAATTAAATTGACACGAGAATAAAAGAGAAAGAGATGATTACAGTGGAAATGATAGAATTAAAGAAAGAATGAGAAGAGGAATGAATACCTGGTCCCGATGAAGAAATGGATTGATCAAAGAGAAGAGGGCAATGATGAAAACGTAAAAGTGAGGGAAAGTGGCATCACCACATGACGCATACACTTCAGCCAAGTCTTGCGTTCAAATTGAAAGTTGCAGGCAACTCCCAATTCCAACCATTGCTAAATAGTCAATCCCAGATAACATAATCTAATTACGATTATTCTAACACGTGCCCCTGTATCTCTATGGTTGTTTAGCTTTTATTCTAGACTCAGAACACAACTACCCTTGCCATTTCTTTCGTGTTTTTTTTTTCTTTATATAAAAAAATACAACTAGTATTTTACTTTAGTCATATAATAATAAACGGCCGGTGGGAGCGACAAGTTTCCGATATGTTTGGTGTTTCTTCCATCAATCATCCGGATCTACGTCGTATATCTATTTATTTCATATAATTAAACTTTATAATAAATAAATACTTTTAAACATATACATTATATTATAATTAAAATTTATAATAAATATATTTTTTAACAAATACATTGCCGTTTAAATTTATAACAAACAATTCTTATTTGTGTTATAATATTATTTTTAATAATTAAAAAAATTTAAATAAAAAATTCAATTTAGCTATCCAATTTTATTATTATTAAGTTGATCTTAATAAATTTTTCTTTCGTGATTCGGATAAGATAATAATATATATATATATATATATATATATATATATATATTATTTTATAGTAAAATAAAATATATTTTTGATCTATTTAAAATCCGATACATTTGATTTTAGTCTTTTTTATTTTTTATTCTCTAATTTTGAAATGCACAAGTTTTGGATCTCCAAGTGATTT
>PYAF01005793.1:362973-373918 GCA_007407185.1 Glycine tomentella
TACAAAAAATTGTTTAGTTAGCACTTAGACAAAATATAGATAAAAATATTTAGAACAACTAAAATTAAACTTTTAAATTTAAAATTTATTCATTTTTCTTTTCTTTTGATACCAAGAGTCAATTGTGTTTGAATTAGATATAATCATTATGGTCAATGAGTCTAACTTAGTTAGTTGAATAAGAATATACAAGTTGTTGTAAATCTTTGACAATATCTTTAATTTCCACCAATAAAAAAAAGAAAATAATATCATTATGAATAACAAAATTTTCTTTTTAAATATTTAACATAATTGTATATCTAAAATTTGAACGCAAGATCACTAGTTGTAGTAATACATGCCTTTAATTTGCATGTTTAATAATTTATTTCATCTAACTTTTTTTAAAAAAAATAGTATAATAAATTAGTATGTTGGTGAAATATTTTGTGTTTATTATTTTAGTTTTTGGTAAAGGTCAAAAGTTACAAAAAGTGGTTTATTTTTTAGTTTATTTTTTTTGTTTTTGTTACAAGGAGGCTTAACCATCCCTAAACAACAGGGCAAACAGAGCGCAAAATAGATGAAGAAAAAAGAATCATAGAACAACATCAAATGATGCTCAGCCTTAGGCCTAGGTATCAGATGAATCCCAAAAGGGCGATCATGAGCACTGTTAGCCATATGGTAAGCCAAAGAATTTGCTTCCATATATATATATATATATATGTGTGTGTGTGTGTGTAAACTTAACTCTCGATCTTTGATGCATCAAATCCTTGATATTAGAGATAATCTGATATAAGGGGTGTGTATTCACACATGCTTCCTGCACGAGCTGAATTGCAGTCTTGCAATCAAAGTCAACAAGGATGAACTTGTACTGGTGCTGCCAAGCGACTTCCAATGCTGAGAAGATAGCACACAATTCTGCCACAATCACACTAGATGATCCAATATTATGCATAAACCCCAAGACCCAAGACCCAAGACCCATTTGAGTTTCTGAACACCCCTGCACAAGCCGCATTCATCCCCTCCTGGTAGATTGAATCATTGGCATTACTCTTAAGCCAACCCTAAATAGGTGGACTCCATTTAACAGTAATAGAATGGGACACACTTTGGTCATTCTGATGCAATAGGCGATTTGTTCTCCCATGCATATACATAGTGACTCATAGTCGCACTTGACTAGAAAACTGGGTAATATTAATCTCCTCTGCATTAAAAACAATATTGTTTCTTCCTTTCCAGATGCCATAAATGGCAATAGCAAACATGGTTGGCCAAGGTATAGAATCATCCTAACAATTAATATTCAAGCAAATGTTGCTCTGAATCCATTAACAGATATCTAAATCATATAAATGCACTGGCAGCCTAGCTCCCCCTAGACCTAACCTAACCACAACAACTTGACGACCCTACAGGAACATGAGTGAGAGTCTCAGAACCTGTCAAACATAAAGGGCATATACCTGAATCTTGAAAACCTCTCTTATGACAAAGGTCATTTGTAGGAAGCCCATTCTTCACAATATGCCAAATAAGATGTTGGACTTTCGACTCCAAGGGAATCTCGGTCTATTATCCATCAGTTCATTAATCAAAGAATAAGCCGATTGAGTGGCCCTTCATACACCATAATAAATTTTTACTACACCATTAAGCAATAGTGCAATTCCCGGGATATCCTTGGCTATTTAAAATATAAAATTGCACCATTTCCGCCCATACAGATTCCGCTCCTTCGTCTCCCTCACTGTGCATCCGTTCATCCATTTCCTTTGCTTTCTTCATCATTTCGGAGAGCCTTTGGTGGTGGCATTGGCTGGTCGCGCGCTCTGAGGTTGGTGACGACGCTGTTTAGGTAAGTTTCGTGTTCCGTTACTGTTATTTTCTGGGTTTGGTATGTTAATGGGAGTAGTGGCCTTACACGGATTCGATAATCCGCAGACCTCATACGGATTTGCCAATCCGTATGGGTTATACGAATTCAGTAATCCGTATAACCTATACGGATTGGCAAATTCGTATGAGGTCTGCAGATTACCGAATCCGTGTAAGGCCATTTTTTTTGGAAAACATGCTTTTTAAATAATTAGGAACATGATTTATCAATTGTTATGCATATATTGATGATATGCTTTTTAAATAATTAGGAACATCATTTTGCAATTGTTAGGCATACATGTTGAACCTGATATGCGATGGTTTGATTAGAATTGAATGACATAAATATGTAGCTCACCATTATTTTGTTTTTCTTTTCAACACTGAATGTTGACTGTGGAAATATTTTGTAATTGTATCTGGATAAAATTAGCACCAATAGGTGATAATCAAGAAAACTACAAGGACATGGCTCTTATGATGATGAATATTAAGAGCGAATCGATTGAGGTCATCAACACAGTTCATGTGAAGGACGAGGTTATAAATTTACAATTTTAATAATTTCGCCCTCCATTATGTAATCTTATTTTTTGATAATTTGTTTAATTTGTTCATTTAGCCTTACGGAGAGATAAGCAAAAGTTTTGCCATTAGATGGAAGGATCACTTGGAACACACCTGGCATCTTATAGATGATAATGGGCAACATCATATGGTAACCTATAACAAAAACCTTGAATATCCTGCAATTACTGGTGGCTGGACAGCCATAAGGGACCATTATGGACTGCAAGGTAACCACCAAATTACCTTGATTCATTATGCTCAATCTGTGTTTTTGATGACTGTGTATAAAAGCATTTCTGAATCTCAAGCATTTCCGAAATGGCACTCATTATATAAGCAAAACCCGGAATCTGTTGTTTTCCGCCTTCTGCTCAATGATTACAAGGTCAACTGCAGTTCTGTTGTGAGTTAGCACAATATACAATTTTTGCTTTCTTTTGTAATTTGTTTTTTCTTTTACTTCCCATAAAAGTCTAACCATCAATATTATTATTCCAGGATCTTCCATCTTCAACGTACTACTTCCTCAAAGATAATGAGTTCACATACATTGACTTTGAAGGAAAGACTCAATGCAAATTAGTCTTCAATCATTGGCGGAAAAGCGTCAAAATCGGAAGTGGCTGGAAAAACTTTGTCATACAAAATAAGCTGAGAGCCAACTTTGAGTTCATCATGGAGTTTCCAGACCCTTCACACAACATTATGTTGTGGTACATGTGTTGAATACATGTGTTGTCATATGGCCAAGGACATCAAGAACAATGCTTAGCCTCATTTTGTTTCTTATCTATATATATATTTTATGTTTATATGTTTTATAATTAACATTATCAATGTTGTTATATGGCCAATGATATCAAGAACAATGGGTGTTGCTTTTTTTTGGAAATTATCAACATTGTCATATGGCCAACAATATTAAGAACAATGTGTGTTGGGCTTTTTGTTCATTAATTTTATATATATATATATATATATGTTTGTCATATATTAGATGCTTATAATTAATTTGTCCAGGAAAGCTAGGTTATAAAACAAACTTCTAGGTGTCTTGGAGTTATTTTTACCTGTTTTTCCTGACTCATAGTTAGGTTGGACCAATTTGAACTGAATCAGATTAGCCCACAAGTTCATATATATTTTAACTTTTTAAGTCTTTTTATGAGTTACAGTGTCACACATCAACTACCTTTTTCTGTTCATTTTGAATCACAAAACTCAGATAGAACTCTTGTTTGAATATTATATTTTTTTTGAAAAAGTAACTTAAATTATTTTTGAAAAAAAAAAAGCTGAAAAGATAACTAAATTCAGCAATAAACTACCATACGGATTTGGCAATCCGAATGGATCATACGGATTAGCCAATCCGTATAACTCATACGGATTGGCCAATCCGTATGTGTTGTCCGGATTGCCTAATCCGTATGAGTTGTACGGATTGACTAGTCCGTATGACCCATACGGATTACCAAATCCGTACGGAATCTACGCCCACCACTCAAATAGCTGACAAAAGCTTCAGGGGCATTTTCGGGATTTTAAAATAAATATGGTGTAGTAGAACTTTTTAATGGTGTATGAAGCACCACTCAAGCCGATTTAGTAGGAAAAGACCCATCTAGGGTAGCAGCCCAAATAAATCTATCTTTACCAACATCTACTGATTGGGGAATAGTAATCTCCCACAGAAATCTACTAGGAAGAAAGTGCGTCAAGAAGTCCATATTT
Organism: Glycine tomentella; assembly: GCA_007407185.1. Lineage (NCBI taxonomy): Eukaryota > Viridiplantae > Streptophyta > Magnoliopsida > Fabales > Fabaceae > Glycine > Glycine tomentella. The sequence continues at coordinate 367,156 of PYAF01005793.1, forward strand.
TATTCTCCATGAACATTCACATACTCTTTCACCATCCTCAACTCATGATCACCAAGAAGAAAATTTACCAAAAAATTATGCAAAATAATTTCAGAGGCTAACCAAGTTTCTTCCCAAAACTTAGCCACTGCAAAATAAATTTTTTGTTTATTATACTTATGTTATAATTCTTACTTTTTTAATTTTTATTATAATATGAAATGTTATATAATTTAGAACTGAGGGAGTAAATTAGATGAATCAACTCATAAATGACTTCATAAGCCAACCGACATCCTATAATAAATTTAGTCGAAATATACAATAGTATTTCTTATATCCATCAAAATAATCAACCGAATTAAATTGACTCGCGTTTTATTAATCTGGTAATCAATTACGCCTCTAAAAAATATAGAAAATTGTTGGACTATAATCTATGTGGTTCTGGTCCAACTTCCACGTGTGGATTGGATATCGACTCCACTCGCTCTCGCCAGACTCCAATGCCCCTTACTGTTGGGCCGTGGAATTCAATTTTGGGATGGTCTTTATACACTAGCCCTATGTCTAATACACCCAATTTTGAACAGTGAATTTTCGAAAAAGCCCTCCCTTATATAATTGTATCATTTTGAACTTTCGTTCACTCTTCCCTCACCTGGTGTGGCTGCTGCTGTGCTGCGATTTTCTCCCCTTTGGCGCACCTTAGTCGTTGGCATTTTGGTTCAGCTTGGTGGTTGATTGGTGGTCGTTGGTCATTGAGGCGTCGTGGTGGTTGATTGGTGTTGGCTTCCGATCTCCGTGGTGAGTGGTTCTTCGCCTTCTACGGATTTTGGATGATACGGATTATGTAATCCGTATGGTGTATACGGATTGGTTAATCTGTAAACACCATATAGATTACATAATCCGTATGGTATGTACGGATTAAGTAATCCGTGGAGCAACATACGGATTTCAGAATTTTACGGATTAGATAATCCGTATGGTGCTCACGGATTGAGCAATCCGTATTGTGTTTACGGATTTGTTAATTGTACGGTGCTTTTTTCACAGATTTAAATGCAAATAGATTTAATTTTGAATGATATGCTTTGTAGAATGTAAAATAAATATGTTATTGATCATTTATGTTTGTTTTAGCTGTTGGAAATCATTGTGGCTTTATAATATTATTGTTATATAGGAAGTATAGTATTACTTATTGGTTGGACCTAGGTACACTTTATTTTTGTTTGGATAGTGGCTGGGCGGGGAAATTTTGGCTGACAAGTACCCTAGCTTATTTGCAAATTGTCGACACCATGAATGGTTTATACCAAATATAGGTCAAGTAGAGAATGAGGGGTGGATATGGAGATTGATTTGGAGAAGATCCTAGTTTGAGTGGGACAATCCAATGTTACAAAATCCAATTTAAGGACAAGAGGTTTGCAGCTACAACATTGTAATAAGTTACTTTCTTTTAGTGTGGATTAAACCCATGGTTTGATACATAGAAATGGTGTAATTTGTAGAAACAAGGTATTGATGTTTGACTTGGTCATGCATGACATTCTGGATAAGTTTTGGATTTGGTCAAACTTTCATTATTCGTTCATGTAATCAACAAGTCAACCAACTTTATGTCTTTGGTAATAGATTTGGTGAGCATGTTTGTGCAGGTTTTGAAATGTGCCTTTTTTTGTTGATGTTATTTAAAGTTGGTATTGAAATGTGACTTTATTTCTTTATTGAAATTTGTCATACCTAAGTTGATTACAATGTTAGTATATTGATTATTTGGATATCTTCAATGGTTTCTTTGATATATATGTTGTTAGACTAAGAAGTTAGCAAATGGTACCATAGGTTATGGCTAGAACAAGAGGTGGTTTGCACCGCAGTTCAGGGCGAGATGGAGACAGAGGGATTGCCAGAGACAGTGGGAATGAAGAGGCGGCCGCTGAACGTCGAAGGCCTACGGCATCAGCCAGAAGACAACGTGCAGGGGCAGTTGTGGATGACCAGCCACCGACACCGGACCGACATGTAAGGGATGCTACTGATGAGGTGCCTGCTGTTTAGGACCATTTTGTTGAGGAACCTATTCCTGCCATGGATGATGGAGGTCATGAGGTTCCATCCTTTTCAGGTGGTCCGGAGGACTGTTCAGTCTTAACGGAGTATGCTGAACATGTAGCTGTTCGAGTGTGGGAAGGACAGGTAGTTATAAATTAGAAATTTACAAACAAATTTAAGTTATTTTTTAGTCATCAGACTTTGACTCACTGGGAAAGTTGGATATGACTTTCAACAAGATCAACAATGGAGTCATGAACGATGCTATGTTATTTGTGTTGTCTAATTTGATTAGTAGCGTATGTTAATGTCAACCTATGTTATTTGGCGACACATATATGTTTGCAGGAATGTGCTGAATTGAAACTGGCCTCTTATGGAAGAAAAGTTCAGAAATTTGGACGCCCTGCACCACAGATTGAAGGTTTAGTTGCTGGCACGGGTTTGGCCCCTTTGATTAGCTGCTCTGTCGATACCGAAGACAGGGGATTGCTATCGGCTTTCGTTGAGAGGTGGCATTCAGAGACAAGCAGTTTTCATTTACCTGTGGGGGAGTTGAGTATCACATTGGATGATGTCGCATCCCTCTTGCATCTACCCATAGTAGGAGATTTCTTATCCTTCGAGACTATTGATGTTGGGCAGGCCATACATATCCTTGTTGAATTGCTTGAAGTATCTGCAGACGCAGCTGAAGTGGAGACTGAGCAATGCCATGGGGCATATGTACGTTTGTCCTGGCTTCCAGACTTATATGTCGTGAAGGTTGTGTCACAACAGTAGATAGTAGCAGCCAGAGCGTACTTGCTTCACTTGGTTGGGTGCACTCTATTTGCCAACAAGAGTGCCACACATATCAGTGTGGTATTCTTGGAGGCATTTCGCGATCTGGATTGTGCAGGGGGATATGCTTGGGGTGTTGCTGCTCTGGTTCATATGTATGCTAATCTCAACTACGCATACTTGCATCACGGCAAGCATCTTGCCGGTTATGTGACGCTGTTGCAGGTAATTCATTCACATAGTTCCATGCTTATGATAAACCTTACATTTGATATGACTTTCATAGTAACGCGTTGTTGATGTATAATTGATTTTGCAGTGTTGAATTTATGAGCATTTCCCAACAGTTGAAAATGTCTCTGCAGCTCTCGTTCATACAAGGAGAGACAACCACGAGCGTGTCGGTGGAGGGTTAAGAAGGCATTACCGCTGAGCACGTATCGTCAGAGATTGGATAGGTTGGTCATGGATGATGTATGCTGGGCTCCATATGCCGATCACCGTGTGCATAGAGAGTTCGACATAATATGCTTATTCTCTGGATATATTCGATGTGGACGGTTAGTGGTCAGAGTTTTACCAGAGAGGGTGGTTAGACAGTTTGGGTTTGTTCAGGTAATACCACAAACCCAACTGATTGGATCCCCGTCGACCGATGAAATCGATGAACACTGGATTCAGTTTGGCGACCATCTAGCCTCGACCACACTGGAGGTTACATATCCCAGTCAGGAAGTCCCTGGGTATCTGCAGTGGTTTTATCGTGTGTCTCATCCTTTTATGACACCTGCACAGATAGGTGATCCTGTTAGACACCCTCCGACTCAACATGAACCTGTTCCAGATCCTCCACATCGACATACTAAGGACCCATCACCTATTCCACCTTCATCTGAGAACCCGATACATGTTGTGGTATAAAATTGTGTTGCCTATTTCTTTAAAATGCATGTATTTTAAGTTATTAAGTAGACCTATGATTAACATGCAATGAATTTATTGTGTCAGGCTACCTGCCAAAGGTTGGCAAAAGGATTGCAGGAAATGATAGACATGCACTGGGTGGCTGCAGGATTTGATGCATACAACGCAGTGGAGCGACTTCTGCGTATAGCACATGCCGTGACTGACGAAGGATGTGTGTATGTGCGGCACAGACGGACCAAACGGAGGCAGGACACACATCATAGTGGAGAAGGCGACTTGTGATTGTACCTTGACGCATATTTGGACTTTATAACTTTTATGTATTGACATTCTGTTTTCATCAGACAGTTTGTATCACACATTACTATATTAATTTCAGTATTTTATTTCTACTACAAGTGTGTTTTGCATCAATGGCTATTAAAATTACCTAGTATTTTACAACTAAAGTTGATGATAAACAAATACCCCATATCACACAAATTAGAAAATAAGACAATATGTTGTGATCAATAAGTATTTTCAAATATATATAACAAGAAACAACTGTTATAAAAGGGAATGTTAACCAACAATCACCTATGCCGATTAAAAAATCATGTCAAGTCATAAGATATGTCGACATGGGATGTACGTACTGTCTTTAAATTTTGATATGCTTGCATTCGACTTGTATATGGGACCATCCATTCTCTGGCAACACTGTAGCAGTGTCTTTGCCATAACAAAGCAGTTGGCGGCATAGGACACCCGTCTGCCAATACAACCTGAAATAATTACAAAAATATCGTCAACTACACATTTACACCAAACAGGCAACCACATGACACAATTGTTGAATTATGTACCTGCACAAAATGGTTACCGTAGACATGACCAATACATAAAATGCGATGCACACCGGGATCTCTTGGCGGTTGGCTTCTCAAAGGAAAAAACGTCATGCTTTGTGCTAGTGAGAGACAAACAAGGATGATGTTATACCTTGATGCAATTACGTATCCCAAATCGGTAATATCCATCCATTTGTCAATGGTTACCTGTACGTAGTGTGTAACAATACAAACTATCAGTAAATTAAAAAAAAACTTTACACCACTGACATAACAAACAGTTTAGCTTTGACAATCCATCCGTTTTAAGTGCTCAAATCTATCAAAGCCACCAAACAAACCTATGTATTCGGCTGACCATTATGAAAGTTATTTCAGCAAATGATTGCGTACCAAAGACCAACAATCTTCACCATATCCTAGCAAGGCAGCAATTACACGAAAGCCACAATTACCATCAGCTTTAACATCAACAATGTTTAGAATGAAATCATGCATATATGTATGGAATTGACCCAGCATAGGCATGTTCCTCTTTGTCGTAGTGTGCTGATGAGACGATGAAGCTGGCTGTATTTGTGTGGAATAACTATTTTGCTAAGAATGTAATTCGTCGACATACTCCCAGTAAGATGGCTCTCGCTTGGTGGATCTTTCTTGTTGCGATACTTGCTTCTTTTGAGCACATTTTGTTTTAACCTTCTCAGGAGGCGGACACAGTGAATTTATGTCAGAAAATGCAAGTTCTTTCAGTTTGGTCTTTAAAGTCAATTTGCCACACAAGTCAAGCTTTTGAAAGCACAAATTTATGGCTTCCATCTCATTACTTATGTCGACCTCATAGTCATCAACACCTTGATCTTCAAAACTTAACCTCCGCCAAAACACGTGAACTGTCTCAAGCGGTATGCACCCAATGTCATACTTTGCTAACTCACATGCACAAGGTAGGCCATGCGAAGTTCTCATCAAACATCCACAACGAGTTTTGTTTTTACCCGCATAATGAACTCGCTCATACTCCGCAGCAATTTAGTTTAACGCATACCTTGAGATTTTCCCAATAAGTCTTTGGTACAACTAGGGGTGTTCGCGGGTACGGGTCACCCGTGAACCCGAATCGATCCGAACAGTTTGGGTTGGGTCATTTATATATTTGGGTCAAAATCGAACCGAACCGATCAAAACCGTTCATGTACGGGTTGAGTCACGGGTTTAGATTTACAGATCCGTTGATCCGATGACCCGATCCGTGAACCCGTAATAATAATATAAATTTTATTATATATATATATATATATATTAAACATTAAAAAAATAATTTGACAATAAAAAAATATATGATATTATAAATGTTTAAGATTGCATTTAAAAATAAGATAGGATATTTTTTAATATTGCATTAAAAAAAAGGATAGAATATTTTTAAGATTGCATTGCATAATATAATAAAATATCTATGCAGATTACATTGGATAATATAATAGAATATATTTAGGATTGCATTCAAAAATTGGTTAAAATCATATCTTTAAATTAGTATAAATAGAAACATATTTTGGTGTTCATGTATGCATTCCATTCCAAATAATATTAGAGAGTTTATGTTTGCATCATTTAGAGAATTGTTGTGACATCATATAGAAGTGTTTGACAAGTTTGATTCTTCAACTCTCAATCAGGATTTAAAGGTACCTACTTGCTTAAGGAATATAAGCGTAAATGTAACTATTTTATTGTGTTCTTCTTTTTGACTTTGGAAAAGGTCGCAACTGGGAACTAGGATACCAGTTTTGTCTCTGTTCTTGATGAATTGAGACATGCGACTTCTGGCTGGGAAACTAGGATACCAGTCTGGTTGGGAAACAAGGATATCAGTCTATCTCTATTCTTGGTGAATTGAGACTAGAGCTTTTTGCTAGGAAATAAGGATACCAGCTGGGATAATTATTGTGTAAGGGTAAACTAGAAAACTAGAATACTAGGAACTCTTGTACACAAAATTATCATAGTGGAGTTATCCATTGGATTAATTATCCAATTTGGAAGTCGTGGTTTTTTTACCCAATTGGGTTTTCCACATTAAAATTGATTATGTCTTCTTTATCTCTTATTTCTATATTATTGCTTCTGCTATTCAATGAACAAGGTCCATGTTACTTCACTTATATTTTTTT